>CABFOQ010030643.1:14858-28350 GCA_900660455.1 Gephyroberyx darwinii
ATTTCAAAATCCAGCATGTTGGCGCTCCAGAGCAGCACAGTCATCGATTGTGAACACCAGGTCCTATAAACAGAAAGATATGAAAGATTTGAGTGTAGTGTGTGTGTGTGTGTGTGTGTGTGTGTGTGTGTGTGTGTGTGTGTGTGTAAAACAGAGAGAGAGACAAAGAGAGACAGAGAGAGAGAGTATGCTTGTGTCTGTGACCAGGCACAACAAGGACATAATGAAGACCTTCAGATTACATTAAGCAGGAATAATGGATTTGTTCTTGACACATAAACTACAACAGTCCAACACTGTAGAGTGAAATTAGCACCAAACAGGAGGGATGAAAATCAGAGAGCTGTAATCTGAGTTAGGATAGTTAGTTTCTGGGTTTATATATATTTCCAGTGTTATTTTCTAATAATATTTCTTTAGCCGAATGGAAAGAAACCTTAGATAAACTCCAATTATTGCCAATCTCTAATTGACCTTCATTGGAGAATACCCTGTTTCTAATGAAAGTGAATTAACTCTAACCCTGCAGTCCAGACATTATGGCATGGTTTGTTCAGACAGGTCATGTCCAGTGAGGAGGAGAAAACATGCAGGAAGCACTCAGCATTTTTCATAATCTGCATCATAAACCCCCTTTTTAATCCCGTAAAATGACCCCTGGAGTGACCCGTTAAACGGCAGTCTGTTTGAACACATCTCATCAGTTTTAGTGTGTGAATGAGTTTATCTGCTAGGATGTGGCCTGCTTCTGTTTTCCCACTTCTGTTTCATGTCAGACTGCAGTGACTCAAGGGATTGTCAGTCCATTCACTGTCCTCTCACACCTCACAGAAGTATGTTCATTCAGGTGACAGTGAAAATGAGCCAATCATCTGATAAACCTCATTAATCATTTAATCGATTGATTGATTCATTCAAGAATCCATGGTGGAGAGTGGTTTGCAGACTCCATGTACAGTAAATCAACCTTATTGCTGCACCATTAGCCAGTGCTAAATGTGCCAGCAAAGAATCTGTAGCTGTCATCGATCTATTTACTCATCCACAGAGCAGAATTTCACACTTATTTAGCAGCTCACTAAGACTGTTGCTACTTAAATACTCAAACATCTTATTTATCTTGAGGAATTTATTTTCTGTACCTCTGTTCAAAGTGCTGCTAGGAGCCTTTTAACATCAATAAATTATTACCATGTTCGTTTTCAGATGTTAGTACATTGTAAACAAATGAGACCATCGCCAAGAAGATCAGCAGCATCTACTGGCCTGACATTGCATTTTACATCATGTGCCACCAACTCACTTTTCAAAGGAAATCTCCTGGATTGCTTTATGGCACAAAACAGGAAGACATCGCTGTTCTTCCGGTTCTTCCTGTGCAAATAGAGCAAGTAGCAAGCAGAGACGCTAGCATCAATAATACCACTGGGGTGAGCTAGAGGATACCGATCATCCTGACCGTGGTCTCATTTGTTAAAGGCACATATACCAAAGTATCACAAATATTTTGACGATGATATATTGATGTTTAAAATGCTGCATGTAGCACCATAGCACCATGCTGTCTAGTCTAGTCCATTACAGCTTTGTCTAGTATATTCGAGTCCAGTCTTCTATTCTAGTCTAGTTTGTTCTATTTGTCAGACCATTTGATCCATTGTCTTACCCCTTGGCATTTCTGTGACATGATGATGTAGAGCTGTCTTACAGTGACACCCAGCTTCCTCACTTCCCTGGTATAAGAGCAGCGACGCTCTCGCAAGCCTTCCACCAGTGAGATGTAGGTCCTCAGCTTAGACATTACGCACGCATTCTGCCAGCATGAACAGCAATTAGTATCTGTGCCAGTGTGTGTTTACAATAATTGCAGCCTTCAGTCAAAGAAACATACAAGTCAATTTTGAACAGTTTGGAACAGCCAATTTACTCAGCTGGGGATCAGTAAGCCAGCATTATTTGGAGAGTGGTGTTAAAAGCATCACCTGAAAGTATGCAACCACTAATGTCTGTGACTATGAGTGTACACAACACTCTGGTCTTGGAAAACATCACTCGTCAGAAAACAGCTGAAGGATGTCTGAAGGATTCATCATCTTAAACGGTAAAACGTCTGTCAAGATCATTTTTACAGAAATGGAATTCCTCTGACACTATTTACAATAAGCGATTTGATATAGAGACTCATACTTACATGGATGTCTATGTAGAGATCTGGAATATGCACCATGCAGTGACTCTGGAAGATGAGACCAATATAAAACGTATTGATTAACAAAACTTGACATTGGCAACGTAATCCCATGAAACCCCTATACCCAGTTATTTTGCTTTGCTTTGATTTGGGACAAAAAAAGTATGCATTTTAAAACATCCATATATGAAAGAATTAAATACACATATTTCTAGTGTAGTTCTTGGTAGAACCCAAATCATTTCTAATGTAGAGTAGCAATCATTGCTCAAACAAAAATATGGCACATAAGAAGAACACATAAGAATTAGTCTTGCTATACCATAACACCAGCTTACTGTAAAATATACTGTATATAAAAGACTAAGCGTGACAAGATTGCCTGCTGACTCACAGTTTCAGGGTCCCTCTTTATCTCTGCCGCCCGTTGAGTGATCTCTCTTCCCATGCTGAGTACCTTGGTGTAGCATGTTGGTGGGTGGTAGGGGGAGCCCAGTACCAGCACTACCAGAGACAAAACCAGCAACGAGTGTTCAAAGATAGCCATGACTGACTGACACAGAGCAACAGATGGTCAAAGTCCCAGGTAGAACGGTTTTATATGTCACCGATGCGCATGTGTCTACAGATTCAAACATGTCCTGTGTTTGTGTCGAAATAATCATGCAACTGCAGAAGAATGAAATTCTTTATCTGTCTGTCTCTCTGTTTGTGTGTGTGTGTGTGTGTGCTACACTACCCTTCAGAGCCAGTGTTGATCTTTATGGAAGATTCCAGGCAGGGCTGACAGAATAGCATAGCTCTTTTTGCAACAAAAAAGGTGAATAATACTGAATTTCCCTTGAGAAATGTATCGGTCCTTTGCCTTAGGGCAGTCTAGTCTGCATTACTGAAAATTCACCACTATCTCACATAGTTATATGCAAGAGAGCAGAGTTAGCCCTGTCCTCTATTCCAATTCGTTATTTCAAAAATGAATCTGAAAGGTGAATGGGAAAGGTGACAGCACACAGGAATGAGGGTACATTTTCTGGCTCAGAACAGACAAGCCTTGCATGAGTCCATCCTCACTGTTCTCCGGTGTGACATCTCAGTTCTCTGTTTTATAACTTTGGAAGAGACTCGTTCATCTTCATAGATAGTGAATAGATGGTTTTGGGCTGTCTCCTCCTCCTGTGATCTACAAGGGCCACATTTAGACTCAGTATACATTTTCTTAGATACACCTCCCCATTTACGCAAACAACTCACTCCTCCAGACAGTGAGTCACAAATAAATAGAGCACAAGTCTAAAGCATGCAGACAGGGTTCAGGGTACTGTTCACCTAAACGTTAGAAATGGCAAGGCGTTTTATTGAAGTGACTTAGTGTGATCTTTGGTGCCAGACACATCGATTCCAGCATCTCAGAAACAGACACCTTCCTGGGATTTTCATGCGCTGCAGTGTTTCAAGTTTACTGAGAATGATGAGACAAATAAAACATCCAGTCATCGGCGTAGCACATGAGTATGCAAACAACAGCTCAGTGCAACAGTGATGTGCAGAAGGGCATGCACAAACCTGGACGGGCTACAGCAGCAGAAAACCACGCCGAGTTCCAGTCCTGTCAGCTAAGACCTAGACAATGAAGCTACAGTGAGCATGTGATCACCACAACTGGGCGACTGAAGAGTGGAAAAACATCCCGTGGTGTGACGACAAGTTTCTGTCACGACATGCGAATGGCAGGGTCAGTATTTGACCTAAACAGCATGAATCCATGGATCCATCCTGCATCCAACAATACTGATGGTGGTGAAATGGTGTGGGAAAATGCACATTAGGCCTCTTGGTACCAATTAAGCATTGTTTGAATGCCATAGCACAACAATCTACACATTGTTGGTGACCAGGTGCAGCCCCTCATCGCCATAGTCTACCCTTTTTCAAATGGACACTTCCAGCAGGATAATACACCATTGTCTCAAGATAGGAACCTTCAGTTTACTCCCCAGATCTCACCCCAATAGAGCACCTTTGGGATGAGGTGGATGCCTCAAAGAATTCAGGATGTTCTGGAGGCAAATGGGGGACCTATCTGATACTAGCTAGGTGTACCTAATAAACTGGCCACAGTGTGTATCACCCAAATCTGCTGTAGAGGTATTTGGGCCCATGTTGCATCGATGCAGGTGTGCTGCTATTGTACATTCTTATCAGTTCAATCACACTAACAGAGATATCATGATAATAAATGGAGGAAGCAAAACAATGCCATCCAGTATGAGGAGAGCAAGCAGTTACAAGCTGGATGTTTGCATGCCAATTCCTGACTGTTACAATGACGCACAATATTGATGTGGATAACTATCCACAGGTTCCCAGAGTGATATGTTCCAAATATTCATACCTCAACATTACATTTACCCACAGCCCTGCTAATAATTCATCTTCTGTTAAGCAACTGTACACAATGGGACTCAGGAATCCAAGAACAATGAAGTCAGTAATGTTAGTTTTAAAGCTATGATTTTGTTTTTTCCTGTGATAAAAAGACATTCAAGCTCAAGTGTTGACTTGCAGAAATTAATGCTTTTCCATTAGAAGAACTACGACCCTAAACTTGGTTTGCCATAATGACGTATCATAATGTATCAATGCATTTGTCCGTTCCCTCTTTTTATGGCTGCTGCTATCGTGTGTTTAAGTGCCTGTGCATTGTGTGTGTGTGTGTGTGTGTGTATGAACATGTGTGTATGTGGAAAGGGTGACTGGTGTCATTATTGTATCTTTATATCATCCACAAGGGGGGGCTAATTTCATAGATTGTTTTTGCTCTTGCACCCTCCTGAGGCTCCTCAAAGCCTTTCCTCTTGTATCTTGTGGAAGTTCCACAAAGAGTTAATGAATCTCATACCTTATTTTACTTCTGGATGTAATATATCCAGTACTAAACTATGATTGATTCCCATTTAAGGCTAAAAGGCCTCCACTCACAAAAACAGAACAACATTGGCACTGAGCTGCTGAGAGCCACCTATATGTAGCTTTGCTCAGTCTCGGTCCAGGTGTTAGGTGGCATTGTAATCCCTCACCTGATCTAAAAGAGCAGCACACTTCCTGATGCTGCCAAATGCCCAATAAGGGATTGGCCTGGTTTTGAATGATGCATGTGAGGATTTACAGCATGTGTTGGGAGTTAGATCTGTGCCCCCTCCCTCCACTAGTCATATGAAGATGGATGGCTCACACTGAGCGTGTTTTGGCATCATTGAATGGCACAGTGCAGTGTGCACTGTGAGCATATCTCTTATCCCTCAGTCACACCGCTCGCTACCCTCAAAGCCAGTCTCTTGACCTTGGCCTGCTCAATTAAGTGGGGACGCCGGCGAATGTGCAATTCCTATAATGGATGAGTCTGTTTTAAAGTCATTAGTTAATGCCAGCAGAAGTTAAAGTATCATGGCAGATTGAAACGAGGAACTCTGCCCAAAAGTGGGCAATTTCCTCTGAAAGCATATTTTCTAGTTTTATAGCCCTGGATACAAATTGCATGCAGGCAGTATAGAGCTGACATAGATAACATGACCATACATTTCTTTTAACCTTTTATTTCATTGATACACATCAGAGAGTTGTACACATTCACTTTCCCCACTCACATAGGGATTCAAACCAACAACCTTTTTGTCACAAGCTCACTTCTCTCACCTCTAGGCTACCATTGCCTCCTAAAATGTATTTGCATCCAGGGGGATATCTATGTATACAGTCTAAGGTCAAGATTCAAGAAGATTCAAGAACTTTATTCGTGTGCAGTGAAATGAAAGTGGCAATGCTTACAGAGTAGTGCAAAAAAACAAAACAATATAAAAGAGCAACAGTATTTTCAGTAATATAAATAAGGGACATCTGAAATAATATGAAAATATGTGTAGTCGCTATATGTGTATCTATGTGTGGATGAGATCAGTGTTCACAGTCCTGATAGTCTTGGTTAGGTTTAGGCTTGATGCCCTCATGAAAAAGTTCTGAAGTTATCTTCATTTTAGAAGGATAGTATACAAATATCACAGCAAAAACTTCCCAGTCCCATAGGAATATTATAGGAATGTTATAGTGATTCCATAGGAGATAAGTTCAGAATTATTATGATTACAATTACTTATGAATTTAAGATCAATAACTTATCTTATTATTGTTAGGCTATAGGAATATGGTGATGCCATATGAGGTTAGGATAAGCTCAGTATTGAGTACCACAGACACACTATAAGTTCCTATAGGAATATTATACAACAAGGGATGTGATTGCGATTGATAGGCTATTCTCAAAGATGAGAACCTATAATATTCTTATAATATTCCTATAGGGACGTATAGTGTATCTGCGGGTCTCAGTGCTGAGTTTACAGTGAACTTATTACTCTTTATGGTATTTTGGTATCACTATAATATTCCTCTGATATCATATTCCAGTAGGGATTTCACTGTGATATTTCTTTAGAGTCCTTAGTAATGGCTATTCTAGTAATGGCTTTTCTCATAGGGGAATATTAACGGGAGTGAAACCTCAGTCTGACAGCTACAGTAGCTCAGTCTAACATGTGAAACGTGCCTCTCCAGACGCACGGTGGTGGGCAGCCCGTAATACAGGCGGCGAGGTAGAGGTCAGTCGCTCACAGTGCAGTCTCACCCTCAAACATTTTTTTTTTGTGTGTGTTTCTATTCTCTATCATTTTGTCCTCTAGAAATAGTTGATTTTCGCATTGCACTCTTGCTTGCGACCGTTCGGCGCGCCCCGTCAGTCACGTCTCTCCCAGTGGTTTTATGGCTCCGGATGGCAGGTGTCCCGGTGCGTCGTCGTCCTAACACCGGACAAAGTGATGCTTTGAGCTGCGCTGTTGCTCCCGCGTTGCTCCTCATCTCTGCAGTAAACCGGGCTGGAAATGGTCTTATGTTGTATAGACCGGCGGCACTCAAAGGTAGGTGCTCACACACATCTGCCCTGCATGGATGCAGAGGGTACTTTCTATTCAATGCATGTTTCCCATTTTATCAGATGGGCTGAGAGCAGAATGTCCTCTGCCGGGAGCTCGGCACTGCGGCTTCCCGCACTAGTTTTGAATATTTCATTTAACATTAGAGATTCGGATCGACTGTGGTGACCTTATCCACAACCTGAAATGACATTCACGGGATGCTTTCGCGGATTGGTATCAATTTGCAGCCATCTCTCCAAGTTTGCCTATTTGCACCCACGAATGCATCTGAAATCTCATTTCAGTCACTTTGTTTGTTTAAAATATTGACAAGCCGTCACCAAGAACCATAATAATTCTGTAAGAAATTCTCGACCGATACTATAGGAATATTATAGGAATATTACCTATAACTATGTCATATGAGATAAGGATGCTGTTAAGGTAAAAACTTACTTTTTGTGACACTATAAGTCCCTATAGGAACAGACAAGAATAGGAATATGACAGTGATTAAGATGGGGTCTGATGTTAGTGTACATTGTGAATGAAGTCGTGTCTCAGCATCACAAGTGAATGAGAGAAGCTTACGTCCATATGCGAGGAGGCTTACGCGTTGGCAGAGTCCTGTTTTCGTCTGCGTGAATGAAATGCAGCATAGTAACCCAGGAAGTTTGGCGTCCGGGAGAGGGCAGCTCGAGGGACCTCATTTATTTTACGTCACCAAGCTATAAATCAAAAGAAGCCCGTGATGGTGTCCAATTTTGCTGCCTTAATCCGAAAATGGATCACAATTCATCTCACTTCTGCTGAACGGGCGCTGCTGCGGGAGGCGATTGCTCCTAATGGTAAATAAATAAAAAAAATAAAAAAAATAAATGAATCACAAGTCAGTTGGTTTGTGTAGACAATCCTCTAATAAAACTAAGTACACTATAGTGAGTTTATAGTAATCTTATAGTACTTTATGGTAATTTTATCTCAGTATCTGATAGTATCACTATAATATTCCTATAATATTCCTAAAAGAGCTATAGGTAGGGACATTTTGCTTACTATCACTATCAGATACTGTTATCACTGCACTTTTAAATCACTTAATTAAATGTGTAGGCTCTGTTTTTTTTGTTTTTTTTGGCCTATCTTAAAAAGTCAAAGATGGCTGATGACTTCAAATGTTGCTCTGTAGATTCATCTATACATCATCCGATGCTGTGTAGGAGGATACCTTGATGTGTTTCAGCAACTCTCCTCTCTCTCTCTCTCTCTCTCTCTCTCTCTCTCTCTCTCCCCCTCCCTCCTTCCTTTGCCTCGGTGTCATATTTTCTTTCTCCTCTCACAGGTTAGACTCCCAGTGAACGGAGGGTCAGAGCCAGAGACACATCACCCACACTCCTGGGATCCAAGAGCCATCTGGCTGCCCACATTCATCTGACAGAGAGAAATTTACACAGTGTTGGACAGTTGTGTGTGTGTGTGTGTGTGTCAGTGGTTCAGTGGCCTCACTGCTTCCCAAGCCCACCGGTGTGTGTGTGTGTGCAAATATGTGTGGTTGTGTCACAGTGGAGACTTGAGAGGAAGAAGGGATCCGTTCAGTCAGCAAAACCTCGCCAACTGCTGCGTGTGTGTCAAGGTTGAGCAATCCAGTAGGTGTGTCTGGGTGTGTGTGTGTGTGTGTGTGTGTGCGTGAGGGGCTAGTGTCAACCGGGCTATGAGTGCCTCTCAGAGGGAGAGTTGTCCGATGCTGAGCTGAGCCAGGGGAGCAGACCAGGAGGACTTTTAAGAGGAGCAGAGGAGCAGCCATGGGGCTCGGACAGTCCAGCAAGGCTCCTGTCACTGATGACACCGAAGAGGGTGAGTACCAGACACCCTATTACACTTTTATTGATCTCCAAAATCTTATTTGGATTCATAGATATCAGTTAAAAAAATATTTTCAAAGGCATTCCTATGTCGTGAAAATAGACAGGAAGGATGACAGAAACGGGACAGGATTTGAACTCGCTGAGCACCTTAACCCGCAGGGCCACCAGGATGCACCTAACGTGTAGTCTCATTCGTGTATTGTTGTTCTTCTCTTAATACGACTTAAGTAACAAAGCTAACGATTCTTCAGTGACTAGGCTGATGTAATGATGATGAGATTTGGCACTAGCCTGTGCCGCGTCACCCTGGCCAAGACTTTCCTGGCAACAGAAAGGAGGGATACCCCATGCTGCCGGACTTGGTTAGACTTTGCCTTTGAATGTGGTCATGACATTGCCAGTCCAGTTTTGTGGAAGCATGCATGGGCATAAGCAATGTTTTTTGAATAGAATAGAATAGAATAGAATAGAATAGAAAGGCTTTCACTGTTGAGGCTTCCGCTTGTTCTCTGAAATTCTCTCTGAGGAATTCTTCAAAGTCCTCTTGACTTTTATCTTTCATATTGGCTTTGGCGGTGAAGTCTTCATATTTATGGTTATTGGGAATTTCTTGAATTCTACTAGGCAATTATTTAGGTTTGATTGGCCGAGCTCTTGTTTATAATTTATTGACCTTTTCTTTGTGACTTGAAAAGATGAAAAAATGTGAATTTATTGATCTGAGTCAATCTCTTTGCAATTTACTCACTCTGGCGGCACCCCAAGGAGTTTAAATAAGTCGGTGTTGCATCCTTCAGTGATTCAAGTTACTTTCCCAAGTTTTTTTAACTAAGGTTTTGTCTGACTGTGTATATTGCATTAGGGATGAATTCTCACTCATCTCAAATATTTGCTCCTTTTCAGGAATTAGTGAAGTGGAGGTGTAATATCTGCAGAACTTGTACAGCCCAATGCTCTTGAAGGGATAATCAAGGATTTCCAAATCCCACAAGGGAATAGTCGTAGTTTTGTGATTTCAATTTGTTGAAAATCTAATAAATAAATAAATATATAAATAAATAACATTCCAGTCATTATCAATCAAATGAGGTGATCTGTTCTTGTGAGTCAGCCGAGATAGGAATTTTGTCATCTTGTGTGACAAACAGAATTTCTTATCCCGATCGACTGTGTCAAATTACTGTTGATGCACTCTAATGAAATCTATATCTGTGGCATACTCTCTTTCAGTGGAAGCAATGCCTATTGGAGAAGAGATCATTATTCTTGATTAACCTTGCTCAGTCATCTAGTGTGCTGTGCTGGAAATGTCACTTGCTCATGGCGGCATAGCCCTGAACCCCAGTTCAAGCTACAGTGCAGTTCTCAGACTTTCTCCATCTCCTTACGCTAAAACAGCGAGGGCGGTTTGATTCTCCTTAAAAATAATTTAATCTTTCATGCTTTTGTTAAATAATAGGTAGAGAGATTACCCTAGTGGGAATGAAAACCCTAAACCTGGCAGAATTAGTGCCATGCTCTACTCATGGAGCTAAATCAATTTTTTTTATGGCTTTGTTGTGACAAGTCTGTCAATCAGAGAGAGGTCAGTTTGGAATAGAAAATGCCCGGGAACAAAGTGATCCCTTCAGTGATGAAAGTCATGCCAGAGACAGGCAGGGTCGCAATAACCAGACAGGGGTGTTCCTTGACATTGTTGTTATTACTTGACATTGCAGCGTGGCTATTTTTTTCCCTTACTGCCCTAAATATACTCCCAAGACACATAGCAGTAGGAGTGCAAGAAGAGGGGCAGAGAGAGAGAGAGAGAGAAAGAAAGAGAGAGAGAGGTCGTGAGGGACAGACAGAGGGAGAGAATGAAAGTGTGGGATGGTGGTGGAAGGAAAGGAGTGACGTGAGGGAGAAGCAGATGAAGAGAGAGAGAGAGAGAGAGAGAGAGAGAGAGAGAGGTTTCATTGGGTAGAACAAATGAGTAATCACATCTAGGACTGCTGATCTAACCTGTCAGCTGCTGCGCTTTACAGTATCATCATCATCTTAAGGAACAAAAGCCGACAACACCACACAAAGAAAGTCAATATGTCCCCTGCAGCACATTTATTGATATCCCATCATCACTGGATACACGTGTGACATTCTATCATCTATCTGTCTCACCGGAAAATTGGCCACAATCTCATTTCCCACGTTTACTCGGTTGCAGGGGATAAAAATAATTTCTGTTGTGATCGGAAAGCGAACCGTACAGGGTGTTTTTCCAACAAATGACAGTTACACAGTTATTAACGGGGTATTACTGGTGTCCCCCGCTGTGACGAGCGTCTCCAATTTTCGTTATTATTTCACAAGGCGACACGTGTACCGCACTCTCATTGCGTGTTGAGTGCAATGTTGTATCAATACAATAAAAAATAAAAAATCTGCAATTTTCATAGGAACAAATGTCTGTTTTGCTACTCTCTATCGCTAATTGATATAACACAATTTTGATTCAACCATTCTTTGATTCTAGCTAGTTCATGAAAGCTTTGATAAACTTCATAAATGACTTCATAAATCATCCGCGTTTTACGTTTCTGGCAGCAGCAACAGCGAATGAGCAGCGATAGTCACCATGGCTGAACAGACAAAGATGAGAGCACCACCTACAGAAACTTCATCACCAGAAAATCCAAAGAAAAAGACGCCTCAGTACTAGCGAGAATGTTTGATTGACAGGTGATTGACAGGTGATCTCTGGGGAGAGCACTGAAGAAACACAGCAATGAGCGCCAAAATAATAATAATAATAAAAAAGATCTTGAGTAATGTAAAATGTTAACATGTCTTAAAGCTTTCTCACTACTTAGAAAACAATTAGCCAAATATACTTGAACAACCTGCTTGAATCACATCACCTGTTGCTGATCGCAACCGCTGATATTATTTTCTGTAAAAAGTCAGTAAAAAGTCTTATTCTGTCTGTATGGTTTTATTGACAGTCAGTTTAAGAATCAGAAATTCTTTATTTACAGATTATATATTATATTTTTGTGTTGTCCCAGTTCAGACTGAAGCCATATTTGTTGGGCGACACAAAGGTGTGTGCTGTCAGGACATGTTACTGTCCTCTGAGAATTGCATGCGTGCTTAATGTGTCCCTTATGTGTCACGTACGTGTTCCACATCCTGTTAGCAGGAAGCACCGGTTAATAGACAGGCCCCCTCCCGTGCGCTACTGATCATGCTTTATTCACATTGCAACTGCGTACGGACCCATGGGTTGTGTTTCAGTTGTCAGAGCAACAGCATGAGCGCTGATGTTGCCTAGGTTGGTGGGTCCTTAAGTGATTTACAGGTTATCTGGGTGAGAGGGAGGAAGGGGGGAGGAAGGGGGGAATGAGACTCAAAATGAAAAGGCGTGATTAAACATCAATTCAAATTGATTAGCGAATGTCAGTCAAATTCAAATTGACTAGCAGATGAGTTCCTCAGTTGATTTAGCCCATGGAAAAGCTGTCAATTTGTCAATTCAATTGATACGGGAATTTCAATGATTACATGGTCTGTTACCCATATGTCAGTCACTCAGTGTTACATTAAACCAGCTGAATCTCTATCTCCACTCCATACTCTCTCTCTGTCAATCTCTCTTTCTCTCTCTGTCTATCTCTCTGTCTCTCTCTATATGTCTGTATATCTGTCTCTCCCTCTCTCTCCCTCTCTCTCTCCCTCTCTCTCTCTCTCTCTCTGATCACACAGCTCCGCTCTCTCATCTGTGACCACAGCTGTCTCTCTGAAAAACCCATCAGAGTAGCATCTCCAAGTAGCTCAGCCTGAAAATGACCGTATTAGGCTGCAGTGTGTGTGTAAGAGTGTGTATGTATGCACAATGCATATGTGTATGTACGTGTGTGTGTGTGTGTGTGTTACTGTAAAGTGGGCCTCATATGGTCGCTATCAGAGGAGGTTGTGTAAACACTCCAACACAGATAGTGATAGTGGAGGAAGTGCTAGTGATATGTGACTAACAGAGCATAACATTAACTGTCACATCCAATAGATCTACTGACTACTGGCAATGTGTGTGTGTGTGTGTGTGTGTGTGTGTGTGTGTGTATTTGACTGCACTCGTGGATACTTGTGTGTGTGCAAAAGTTAGAAGGTGAGTGCACTGTCTGTGCCGTTGCATTTGTGAGTTTGCGAGTGTGTGCATGCCAATGTGAGAATATGTCCATACATACTCACTTGTGTGTGTGTGTGTGTGTGTGTGTGTGTTTGTGTGTGTTTGTGTGGTCAGATAAATGCAGAGAATGGGCAGCAGCTGTTCCATCCTTGGGGGAATGGAAGAGAAGGAAAACCTTCTGTCCTGGTTGCCATGGCAGCAAAAAACAAACAGCCCCATCCACTTCCAATTGGAGATAAATGTGTTGTTAGATAGAGAAGAGAGAGAGAGATAGGGAGTTAAGCTTCTGGGTCAGATTTAGTGTGTG
>CABFOQ010030643.1:28370-46763 GCA_900660455.1 Gephyroberyx darwinii
TTAGTGTGTGTGTTTGTGTGTCAGTGAGAGAGAGAGAGAGAGAGAGAGAGAGAGAGAGAGAGAGAGAGAGAGAGAGAGAGTCATGTTCTGTGTCGTGTTCACCTATAATATAAAGGCTGAGAGGCTATAGAACTGCAGAAAGTCAGCTAAAAATCCTCTTGTTCAATCTGAAAATCATGCAACGTCCTCAAAAGATGTCTTTGTGCTAAAACCTATTTCCATTCTCTGGCATATAACGCAGGTGACCTCTGAGTCTCCCTGTGAGATTGTTTTTTCCAGGCCGCTGTCTGCTTCAGCTTGATTGTAGCATTAAGGAAATAAGCAGAATGCAAACCTTCCAGCGAACTGAACTGACACGTAACGTTCACATCTCTTAGCATATAGCAACGCGCCAAGTGCCATTTAGTTTCCATGGCAGTTTTCTGATAACACTTTCTCATATAGATTGCCCTTCAGCATATAGATGTGTTTCTATTTCTACTTTGTATTTCATGAAAGTTAAGCAGATTCTCTCCTCTTCTTTCCCCACAGTCAACTTTGACCACTTCCAGATTCTGAGGGCAATCGGAAAAGGGAGCTTCGGAAAAGTAAGTCTATTTCTGGGGAAACGTCTCTGTCTCCTTTTCAGCCAGGAGAAAAATGAACAAGTCACTCACAGATGATTTAGACTCTTCAGCTTTATGGGCGTTAATCAGGGTAAGAAAGGGTCCATGCAAAAGGCTGGTACATATACTTTTGTACCATTAAGAGGTTGATGTTATCATGAGGCAAAACACATCATAACACATAAAACGTTTCTCATCTCCTTCAGACAAGCACAATCACATCCAGCCTAATAAAGCGTTCCAGTCGACAAGCAGTTCTCAGCAGGAAAGTAACAAAAGCCAATGAACAATGCACTTGAGCAATGCATTGTTATTTACCACAAAGGCACTTTGTACTACAACTAACTGGCTTTGTGTCTTTTGAAATAATAAGACATTTTCATTATCTCAAATGAGAGGTAAAACTCAACATTTTCATTTTGTATTGGGTGTCTTGGTTGTGGAAGTGAGACTGGATCCATCCATTTCATTTCATTGTTAAATGTATGCTCTGTTGAGAGATTCAAAACAAGGGCGTCACCACTTTCAAGGTGCTCGGGTGGGGTGGGTGGGGAATGCATGATTGGAGTGAGTCAAACTATGTTAACTTTAAAACCTACACCTGTTAACATCTTCAATATTTAATTCACCCATTGACTACTACAGTGAAAAAATCACCAAGCCACTTCCTGGTGTGTGAACGTACCGTGCACCGACCTAGAGCTGCTCATGCTTGTTTGACTTCTATCGTACCGCCACTGTATTTCCCCATAATTCTCCTAAGCACTGTGCACTGCAAAACCTGTTATGCACGACCAAACAATAGAATGAACGAGACAACGAACACACAAGAGTCCCACTCTCACAGGTGCTCCAGACCCAATAGCAATGTGGCATGATGGAAAAAAATCACCGTAATAGGTGTGTGGCCTCTTGGTATTCAGCCACATAGTGCCGAGATAACTGCAAACACACATCATCACTTCCCAATAGGCACACACACACATACACACACAGCGCCACCATTCTAGCCTATCGTTGCGCTCACCAACAACAGATAAGCAGTCTAATCACAGTGGACGGCAAGCTGTTCAATAGGAGGAGAGAGGCGATCAGGGTTCGGCTGATTAGCTGTGCCAGCTGGTCCACAGATCACTCTCAGATAGCAGTAATCACTGGCGTATTGACAGTTAAAGCACAGACAAGCACAACTACAAATAAATATAGGGTATTAAACTGATGCATATTGAGAAGACTCCATACGCACCCACATTTTCAGATGGGAGCGGGTAATCAAACCGTTATATCACCGACAGTTTGACAGTTGCGGCCATCCAGATTGCTGCAGGTATTTTATTTTTCATTTTGCCGCATCACATGAAAGCCAGTCCATTTATTCCCCAATAAGAATGAGTAATAATAGCAAGAATAAGTAACAGATCTGTCTGAAAGGATTTCTATGCAATGTTGGTCCCTACTGACTTCCACTACCATTGCTAATGAATGCTAACCGGCGGCTGGTGCCAATTTCCCAGGAGAAAAACACACTGGTGTGAAAACTTTTTTAATGTCCTAAGAGAGTGATGATAGCAAAACGTCAGGTTAGGACACGTCTCACTGTTGCAATTCAGCATTTATACACTGTGTTTTTTCAGTGATTTAGAGCAATAAATTAACATTGATTATCCCAAGGGGGTGCTACATCATTTGTTCATTTGTTTGTTTGTGTGTAATGCGCAGTATCTAAGATACCACCAATCAAATTTTGACCGAAACGTGGGGATATGAGGCTTCTCACCTTTTCATTTTCAATATCACAAGTCAGAGCAAGGTGACATATTTGTAACTGATTGGCTGTGAGGGAGACACCGTCATTTGTGGGGGGATGACATGTTTACCGTTGCCTTGTCACGAATTTTATTCATTAGGCAACATTATGACTTTGTAGAAAGCAATGTATGAGTCACACTGACAGCCTCCGAAGTACACAAGATATACAAGCGCGGAAAAGGGCAGTTGAGTCACCACAAATTGGATTAACTGACCATCAAAGAACACGACTGCAACAGCAAAGGAAACGCACGCGAGTGTTTTGACCTCGACCAATAGAATGTGTTAAATGTGCTCTCCGCCAGGTCTGCATTGTTCAGAAGAAGGACACTAAGAAGATGTACGCCATGAAGTACATGAACAAGCTGAAATGTGTGGAGCGCAACGAAGTGAGGAACGTCTTCAAAGAGCTGCAGATCATGCAGAACCTTGAACATCCTTTCCTTGTCAACTTCTGGTAAGCCACTGTGTTGTATATGTGTGTGTATCAATTGAGCCTGTGATGTTTTGTGTGAATCGCAAGGCAAATGATTCTGGACAGCTTCTTTAGAGAGTTTAGGAAAAAAGGCTTTCAAAGGCCTTTTAAATTCAGAATGCTTTACCTCAGCATCTGGTGGTGTTGATTGAATGAAGCCTCCAATCTCACACTGCCATTTTACTCAGTCCATGAGCTTGATATTTTAGTGGGCAAAAGCAAGCAGGAAAGTACCAAACCTTAGATGTGCTATTTGTCCTTCATGGATGTTGTGGTTTTAAGACAAAGATGTGAAGTTAAATGTACAAAAAGCCCATATGAAAAAAAATGAAGTACGTGCTTCATGCAGTGTTTCATGTTCATGTTTCATTACCATCAGCCGTTACAATTCGTAGCTGTTTTACAGTTTGTTTCTGTGCCACATTTGCTTTTAATGGTGATTGCATCCTACCCATTAAACCAGTGAGTGCACAGACACACCAGAGAGAACATGACCCATTCAGAAACCTTCCACACGATTCTGGCCATTAGTCCACAGACCCATGAAGAAAGGTGTTGACCGCTGAAGAATGCTCACAAATATCTTCAGCATCCACCACATCTCTTCTCGCCCCCCTCCCGGAGCTGCTAAAAGCAAAATGTGGTTTGCTCACTGATCCAAGCTCTGATTTTAAGGGCATCGCTCTCTCCTCCTGGCAGCATCCCCTGTTGCCTCACCACATTTAGGGTTTCAGTAACCCTCTCCAAAGCACATCCAAACCGTGAGTGCTAATCTAAGATGACTCACCAGATCCCTTCGAGCAACTCATTCATCCCAGTTTGAAAGATGGAGCTCCTCGAGAACCGGCAATCATACTTTCAGTCGCTTTTGATGAGTACCAGGCTTACTACTTTTCCATCTGAAAGGCATCACCGGTCCTCGAGTGGCACGCCCACCCTATGACATTTGATAGGGAATGGCCCTGGTGTCTGAGAATCAGAGTGGAAGGGAGGGATGTCTGAAGAAGATGAAGAACTGCCACGGTCCCTGCAGTCCAGTTTGAGGAATCCTAATGGCTCCTAATGCTTGCTACTCAGATTCCCTCCTCATATTCTCAAATTGTTTCCCTCCTTTATTATTCCTCACCTTGATTCACAAGTTTGATAATGGCCTCAGATAAGAGCTGCTATTTTTGGCTTCGGCGGCTCCGCGGGAAAAACACTGCGCTTTATTAATTTGGGATTGCAGTGAGATCTTTAACAATTAGATGAGACAATTTGACACTGAAGCACTCCGGGTCGCGTTTTTGTCGTCTAACCCCCCTCCTCGCCACCTCCCCTTCCTTTTTTCAACCCCTTTTTGAAAATATTTCATTACCCCAGGCAGATATTGGCAGAAAATGCACCCCTACCGTGTGACTGAATCAATAGCAGTCTTTTAATTTCTAATTTGAGGGTAACAAGGCAAAAAAGCTCCCACAAGCAGGAGGGGATGAGAAGAGATGAATGGAGAGGAAAAGAGAGGAGAGGAAAGGACAGGAGGGGGGAAAAGGAGAACAGAGGATAGCAGAGGAGTAAGGAGGGAGGAAGTAGAGGATCACACAGAGGATGTGAGGAGAGGAAGAGAGAGAAGTGCAGCACAGACTCATCAGACAAACAATGCCAGTGCTTGCTTGCTTGATTGCATGCTGTGTTGCACGATAAATCCAATAAAAAAAAAAACAGGCTGGAAGTTAATGCTTTTGGCAGCATTTTAAACACCCTGAGGTGGGGGAGAGTTTCCCTAGAGCTGTGCTTGGGTCAGCTCTGTGGCCATTTCTCCTTTCTCTCTCTTTCTCTCGCTGGGTTGGGCTGGTGCAGGTTGTGGTCGTCCTGAGGTAAGTGCTCAAGGTCAGAGATGGAGAGAGATTACCTGCAGGGAAGAACTGCACCGAGCCAGAAACTAAACCTTCCTTTTTGTTCTGTCCTCGCCTGTCCTCTTCCTCCTCTTCCTCCTCAACCTTCTCTTCTTTATTCCCCGGCTCCACCACTGCTCTCCTTTCCTCTTTTTCCTCCCCCTCTCCTCTTTTCCCTCTTCCACCACTTCTTTGGCCTCCTTTTCGTCTCGCTCCTCTCTCTTGTCACTGCGGTTGCCCATTTGTTCCGACCTCAGGTGTCTTATCTGTACGCTGTGTGCAGCTAAGAGGCAATATGAAATATTGAAAGATAGAGTCAGTTAGATATGATGTAATACATGATAAATACAGTCTATTTTCTGCTACAGAAAAGTACAGATATGATATAAAACGATAAAAAAGTTTGTAAACGCAATTAAAATAAATAAAGAAATCTACCTCTGAAATTCATTGAACTAAAAGCGAATTCAGCCCGATTCAGACTGGAGTCATTTTTACTCTAGTCTTTTATTTGAAGCATCATGCAGGTTAAATGCGGAAATACTGATTTCTTTGAACTTTAAAATGAGGAATAGTCTATAGGCTTATCCTCAGGCTACAGTACGTCTATGATACTGTCTGCTTATTGATGTGCCAGCGCTAGTAGGGCAGCCGTTGTGCATGCGATGCTAATCTGTAAAGGGAGCCATCAGTGGCGTTGGGCCGCTTTGACAGAAAGGCAAAGGTTCTCACACTGCCAGAGAGAGAGAGAGAGAGAGAGAGAGAGAGAGAGAGAGAGTGAGAGAATCAACAACTCATCCTGCAGATTCTGCCAAGATCAGACCTAGCGGTATTTCATTGAAAGAGTTTCTTGCTATACCAGTCCATCCTTCTTCCCCTCTCAGTGAATTTTTCTTCAAAGTTCAAGCGAGAAAGAGCAAAGTGTGACAGATTAAGTGGAGAGTTTGTGTAAAGCTGTCTCGGCCGCATCGTCTTTTTGCGTCGTTACCCAATGCATTTTGCTGTTCAGTTTGTCTACCGATGGAGGGAATGCTATTGAAGAACGATTTGCTTGTGTTGAGGAGGCCGTGCAATGTGTTGTCTGTGAACTTCGCATTTACTTGAGTGATCAGGGCCTAAAGCAGAAAGCAGCCAGACATACTCTACCACGCTGCAAAAAATATCCATCCTAAGCAATTTTTTCAGATAATTTTCTTTGGCATTTTGCCTTTATTTGACAGTCAGTAGAGAGAGACAGGAAAGATGACATGCGACATAGGTCCTGGGCCGGATTCGAACCCAGGACGTCACGGTTATGTGGTATGCACCTTTTTAAAAAATTATTTATTTATTAATTCATTTCACTTTCAATTCACAGTGGTATGCGCCTTAGATCACTGAGTCACCAGGACACCCGCATCCTAAGTAATTTAGTATTGGGAGTGTTAAAATGAATCAAATGAAACTTCATGTGAAACTCGTGAAATGATCTCAGCCTGCTGGTACTTTGAGTCCACATTTTAAGAGATTGAGATTAAGTGAATATGAGACTAAATGACTTATTAATATTTTTTGCAGCAGATATATATAGCAATATATAGCAAGGATCTGTCTTACATTTTGGTTTTTTACATTTTTCAACAGGTTTTGTAACTATATCATTACCAAATAGATGAAATAGTGATCATCTGCAGAAAGCTGATAGCCTCTTGGAGCTGTTTCTAGCAGCACATGTCATGCACTGTTTTGATAAATAAATTCACAGTTAACCAGAAGGGTTAGATGTTGCAGAGAATCAAGCCAGAAAATGCTCAAATTGGACCAAATGAAAGCAAAAATCTGCTCCTATTTGCTGCCGCTGGTAACTCTGATGTTAGGATGTGTCATCACGGATAGTTTCATAGTGATACTGACAGAATATTCTATATGTAGCATCTCTAAACTATTGGCAGGCACTCAGATGATTTCATCACCAAGACCTTCAATATGTTTTATGGTCCCAGGGCTAGAGAATAATAACTGTGTTCAATGACTCCCAAGCTGAAAAGTTTAGGATCCCTGGGCATCTTTACATTTGAACAGAATAGTCTTACCTTGCACTATGAACTATGTGTGCATTTTGCTCTCATATACGACATATCCTGTATGTTTTTAACAGTGGGAGAATACTAGAGAAAATCAGAAAGCATATGTGCGTGATATCTTTCAGTCTATGAGATTCTGAAGTGTCCGCCTCTGGTTACTGCTCCTGTGATGTAACATGCTACTGTAAAAAGAAATTGCGTAACTAGTAAAGGAAAAAAGGAGTATATTATTCAAAAAAAAAGTCTGAAACATTGTGGATCAAAAGGTTCACTTGCTTCAGGGAGTCCCTTTTTTTGCTCTGTTATTATATAATCTCACTAATGTGTTTCATTTGTATGGAGAACAAGATATTGTTCAATGTTTTTCCCCATTCAGGTCTTTATGTCGTAGCAGACCAAACAGCAATGACATAATATCCCTTTAATGAAATCTGATTTGCTCAAATGCAAAAAAAAAAAAATGGAGTACTCCTCCAAGCGTCCTACTATAAAGGGTGTACTTTATCAGATTTACTGTATAATACAGGCAGGGATCTGAGCCTCAATCAGTCCACTCAGAGAATTTTTGATTTGATATATTCAGCTGACTGTTTTTAGAGTAGCTCTGAGTGAAACTAAAAGCCCTAGTCTGCCAACATAATAAGCAACCAGTAATAAGGAAGGTGAAAGCCACAGTGCCCATGCAATAGATGCAACAAACATCCCTTTTTGCCTGGAGCATTGATGTTTATGTTCAACTGTAGAGTAGCCTATGACTTTGGGAGTCAATACAGTGACTATCTGCAACATCCACACAGGGACGCAGCGTGTCACAGGGTATTCAACCAGGTCTCAAGGCAGGTTGGTGGAATGGAAAGTCATAGACATATTGGCAAGGATGGAAACGGTACGGAAATATCCGACTCAAGTAGAAGTAATATTACTGGTGTAAAAATATACTTAAGGGAAAGTAAAAAGTAGCTAATTTCAGATATACTCAAAGTAAAAGTTAGTGAGAAACTTCAAAAGCAGTTTGATCTCTCCCATGCAATACAAAAAAAGAGAGGACGGGGAGTTCGATATGCAATATTGCACATGTTGTTATTGACTGTGTTCTAAAATGAAGAATCTGAAATTTGTGTCATTGCTCCAGAAAGAAGAAAGAAACAAATAAAAAAATAAAGAAGATGAAGAAAAAGTGATAGAGATAGACAAAGAAGGTGAGAGACAAAGAGCAAAAAGTGAGAGAGACAGGTGTTGCGGTTCACTGGGTTTGGAGGTAGAGGAATGTGACGGCTGAAGTAAAGACAAGGCTGTGGTTCATCACACCTTACACCCCCTACAGACAAGACGTGTCTTGTTTTTGCACGTGTGTGTGCTTGCGTGTGTGTGTGTGTGTGTTTCAGTAGCTGAGGGAGCATTAGATACAGACTGATGGAAGCTGTCAGTCACAGGGAGGTGTTTGGAGATTGGGGTGTGAGGGGGGTTGAAGGGCTGTCGGCATCGATCCAACACGTCAAAGAGTGGGTGGGCGACCGACCGTGTTTGTTTCTGCGAGGGCAGATTTTGGTCAATTGGAGAGACGTGTGTATGTGTGTGTGTCTTTGGGGGTTGTGTGTGTGTGTGTGTGTGTGGGCACATGCATGTCTAATCACCCTAATTACCCTCACCCTCATTGTTCAATACTTTGTGTTGAACAACAAACTCCGAGATTTACTGAAATTTGTATTTTCTGATGGGATTTTCTAAGATTCAATCACATCACAAAGATGAATAATAATAAAAATAATAATAATAATAATAATAATAATAATAATAATAATAATAATAATATTATACCTTTTAGATTGTTGATGTAGTTCAGTTAATTTAGTGAGATGAGTTATGTGATATGGATTATTGCAGTCTTTCTTCAGGAACACAACATGATCATCACTTTTAAGGAAGGGAGACTTCTTTAAGGACATACCAACTTTCTTCTGCTGAATATTGCAATATGAATTGTAAGACCTGTGAAGACAGTTTTTTATTCTTCATGTTCAAAAGATTGTGCAGGAAGAAAGGAAATGAGACGCTAATGCTTAGGGATTTGCCCAGTTTGATTAAAATGGGAGATTTCAGCTTGATGTGAAGGCCATGGATTTTGCTTAGCACAGGAATAACGTCCTTAGGAGGGTGTTGAAACTTTCCCCCCTCTATGAGAAACTGAAATGTGATTCCAAATTGTGATTTGGAAATTGCAGCAGTCAATATTGCAATATTGTTTTGATTAAATGTGGGACCCTACATACCATTACTGTCACTGCTGTTAGCATTAGTTTTTGAGCCCCAGTGGTTGCTAGACTTCCATTACTGGTGTGGCCTCGGGTGCCGCCGCCACTAAAAGCTCCATGCAAGAGTCTCTCTCATCAGACTGACTGCCTGGAGGCCATTCAGAGGTCACGTGGAAATGCATGTGTAGCGGAGCACAGAAAGACACAAACAAAGAAAGACAGAATGAGAGAGAGAGTAGAAGAGACAGACGGGGAAAAAATGAGAAAAAAGAGAGGATGACTGAAAGAGAAAGGACAAGAAAGCGAGCCAGAGTAAGAGAGATGGAGCGAGGGAGCAAGCAAACAGGAGCGTAAACAGGCTAGGTGCCAGGAAAACTAATGAAATGTCTGCACCATTTCAACATAATGTACAGGTGGTACTCTGCAGTCTGACTGCCGTCCTCTACCCAACACGCTGGTCAAGGCACCCAGCTGCATCCAGCTGGAAAACTTGTTCTTTCTGCCCCGTTGTTCCTTTCTGGCTTTGCAGCTGCAAAATGGAGTGGAGACAGTGGAGAAGAGAAGGTGCTGCTGCTGTAGAAAAGTAAAGCAATTTGATAATTAGCTGGCTGATCCATTTTTCTCCTACGTCTGCTGTCATCTCTCCCTCTTTCTCTTTCTAGCATTCCTATTGGTGTGTTATTTATTGCCTCTCGTGGCTGTCGGAGTACATGTCCACATGCAATTACCACAAATATCAATGTAAAAAAATAGCCTACAAAATCTTCACAAAAGCTCACAAGAAACAAACTGACTTTCTAGATGTTAGATGGTTCTGTTATGCATCTTCAGGTGTTTTGTTGGGTTTCTGTTCATGTAAGGAGAACCGTCAAACAGTCGAATCAAGTCCTAGGGACACATATTTTACTTATGGAACTCAGTTAGTATTTAATTGTAATTTTCCCCCTTAAAACTAAACACCACATCCATCCACGCGCAGCCCGAAGCCTACCTGTGATGCAGAACCTAATGAGTACCACGTCTAATTCATTGTGGCAGGATGTCATCGGAGATTTCATACATATTCAAACATCTTTCCAAATACTGTGTCACTGTGTCAGAGAGAGAGAGAGAGAGAGAGAGAGAGAGAGAGGGAGGAAGGAAGGAGAGAGGAAGCAGACTTGTTTTTATCAGACCTTGCCCTTTGAATCATCCCGGAGCGAATCGTCATAGGAGATCATGGGCTATTCTTGTCCTAACTGGGATGGAGACACTGCTGATATAACAAACAGATTCTGCACAAACAAAACTCAAATCAGGCCAGCTCAGTCAGTCCCAGTTTAGACTGTTGACTTATCTTGCTGTGGAAAACTACAGGGTTATCTGTGTGAATGTGTGTGTTGCTTACATGGGAATATGTGGATTTACAATACTGAGAAACTGAAAAACTGTCCTTCGATGTTTAAGGACTCGATGTTTAAACTGACTTTTTGAGAAATTGGCTCGTTGGTCAACTTTTATATGTTATGATAGGAGCACCGTCAACATCATCTCGTGTCTCTGGTAGAGTTATTGTGTTGATTTTTTTCCTGCTAATCTTCTTGTCACATAAAGGGTACGCTGACCAACACGCCAATTTCCCAAAAGGTCGGTTTAGCCCTTCAAGAGAAAGAAAACTGACTCGGATGGTGTGATGAGTAACAGTGAGTGTGTATGAGTGTGTGCATGTGTGCGCACAAGCGTTTGTCTCAGTGTATTTGTCTCGCAGTGTGTAGTATATATATTGCTGTGCCGAGCTGTTGGCCTCTTTATGGTACTTTTGTTCCTGGACAGTGATGTGGGAGAAGCCGGTGAGTAATCATCATCTCTCCAGTCAGTCTCAGAATAACTTCCCCCAACATCGAGTCTAAGTGCTTTCACTTTTTACCAACTTTGCTTCCTGATAGGAGGACCTGTGGGAGAGAGAAAAAACCTCAGGCAAGCTTGAGAGCAGGTTTTCTATTGAGCTGGTTTCACAGAGGACTCATTGTGCGCTAGCGATTCCCTCGCTTTCGCCGTACCGCTTTAATGCAAATCCCCCTTGTTGGTTACACCGTTTACTACGGTAAAGGAATAATCCGCGACATTTTCATATACGTAAATGTCTTTCATGAGAAAAATCCTCTGGCACACAGGAAGTGATGCGTTTTATATTTCCTGCAGCAGCAACAGCGGTTTGTTTGGCATGAATAGAAGAACTGGGTAGTTAGCATGAGCAGCGATAGCCACCGTAGCTGAACAGACAGAGAAAAGAGCGCCACCTACAAAAACTCAAACTTCATCTACAGACATGACAGTACTGGGCACACTGTTTGATTGCCAAGGGATTTCTGGGAAGTGCAGTGAAATGAACACTTAGCGCCAAAGATGTTTTATTAAAAAAGAGAGGAACTTGCGGATTACTGCTTTAAAGAAAATGACAGATAATAATAATGATGATAATAATAACAATGATAGGGATATTTAAGATAAATACTGGTCTACAGTAAGTCATAAAACTCACAGTTTCATTGTATAGCAGCTAAATAAATAATTGTTTGCCTCTCAGGGTTTCTTGGTGGAAGAAACCACTATTTCTCTAGTGAGGAAAAGAGCAATTAGAGTCGGGTGTGTGTTTCCTAAATGCTTGTGACAGCAGCCTCTTGGATCCTTAACCACCTCAACTAACTCTGCTGAGTAACAAGTATTTACACTGTGTGTGTGTGTGTGTGTGTTTGAGAGAAAGAGAGATGGAGATAGAGAGACAGAGATTGAAGGCGAGAGACAGACAGAATGAGCGAGAAAAAGATGTAGAGAAGTGATGAGATAATTGGCGATTGAGAGAGCAAGACAGACACCAGCCAGCCGACACAGAGACAGCTGTCTAGCTCACTTGACCGTGCGATAGCTTGTTGTTTTCTGTCTTGCTGTGAAAGCTGTCACTTTTCAACTACCCTTGTGTTTTTCGGTTATCAGATTTTGGGTCAGAAATATTTCACACGGGTTCAGCCTCACATTTTTTTAATCTTGCACATCACACAGTTTCCCTACGTGGTATGCATGTAGAATCCTTTACATCATGACTTTGCCTGTACCGATGGACTTTTTAATCAAAGGCATAGACCTTCAATGACCATTCAAGAGTCATATAACATAAAAGCTTAAAACAAGTAGAAGCTGCTGTAACTTTTTGACGGTTTTTAGTTCCCAACTCCTCAGTGAAATCCCTTTCTCTCAAAATTTGAGGCTGTTAAGTCAAACATTCATGCACATAAACAGAGAGTGACACAGTGAAACAGAGCTAGCTACAGCTACAGTTTTTGTGGCTGACAGTCCATGAACCAACCTGCCAACCTGCTTTGACATTTGATATTTAAGAGAATGAACTGTTAATGTGATGGCTACTGCTGTTTTATCTCTGCTTCCTCCCTCACTGCCAGACTGAGTGTCATATGATGATATGATGTCATATTCTGTCATATTCAGTCAGTTATCTTTCAGTTATCTGCTGTAAACTTTCATTTTTTTTTCAATTCCTCTGCCATCAAGCCATCAAGACTCCCTAGGGAAGTCCCCTCATTCCCTCAAGTTTGAGGCTTTAAAATCCTTTACACACTCATGAACACCCTTTTTCTCACCCATCTCACATCCTTTTACTCTCCTTTTTCACACAAACACTTTGCTGAAAACTTTGGAGACCCTGATGTCTGCAGTTGTTGCTGCATGTCTGAGTGATTGATAGCATAGTCTCTGCCATTCAGCTGCCTCATACACTGTTAAGTGTATCTGCTTCTCTTAATAAATGACATTCATTAGTAGAGCGCTGCTTGTGGATCTGTGTGTGTGTGTGTATGTGTGTGTGTGTGTGTGTGTGTCAGGGACGGATGCCCCTGATGCTCGCTGTCACAACTCCAGATTTTCAAGCTGGTTGGCGCTGTTGTGTTGAGGCTTATGTCAGACTCTTTCTCTGTTCAAAATGGAGTTGATGTCAGGGCCGTCACAGACTATTATAGTACAGGGACAGGAAAAGCCATTCCTACCTTTGAAGTGAGAGATGGGAGAAGGGAGGATGTTCCTTTAGCGGGGAGTTGTGTATACGTGTGTGTGCATATGGGTGTGTACACATATATTGTCTATATGTTTGCATGCATCTGTGCATCTGGGTGTTTTTCACAGATAGTGTTTGCAGACCCTGAATCCGCCAACAATCTGTGTGTGTGTGCCTCTTTCTGATGTGTGTGTGCCTGTGTGTGTGCATCTACAGGAGGTGCATTTCACAGATTTGCTTCCGAGACCCTGAAGCCGTTGGCAATCAGACGTCAAGTGGTCTCAGCATCATCTGAGCCTCAGCAGACAGTTTGGAGTCAGGTCAATCAATCCCCACTCATCCAGCGCAGAAAAGCACCAGCTCCAGCTTATCAGAGTAGGGCCTTGAGGAAGCAAGGACACCAGCGTCGGCACAAACCTACCCTGGGGGCATCGAGCTTTGAGAGTTAGCCAAGGAGCTGGTCCCTATCAGCAGAGAGATGTTTGTCAGTGGAAAACCACCAAAGTATTAACTGATGACTTCAGAGGGTGCAGTGGAGTAAACTTTTCCAACTTTACTGAAGATCTAAACTTGGAGATGTGGGACATTGCGCTGCAGACTGTTTTTTTCCTATATTTCAGAGAGCAACGCTTTAGGCGAGCCAGGGAACGCTGCCTTGGTGTAAACACTTTTTAAAATTATTTTTGCACAAATGAGTTTCTCGTAGGAGAGAGACTAATTAGCTCGATGTTGAGAGGGAGAACGCGCGGCTCCGGTGGGAAGCTCAGCATGTGAAATCAATGGCGGTTTGTGCAACGGCTTCTCAAATGGCAGGCCAATGGTCTGCGTGCTGATGCAGGCTTGCTGTGCATGCCAGAGCTTGATTGATGGATGACCACGAGGACTCCGCTCACGCAGAACCTCCCTCACACACTAATACACACAACACAGTAAAACTGAAACACCATATTCAGCGGTGAAGGGATAATAAGTTCTGGTTCTGGTTTGGTTGCTATGATATACAGCAAACAGACAAAAAACCTGACACAGAAACGCAGCTGATGAGTGTGTTACTACAAAAAACTAACTCTGTATCCTGTTGGAGGAGAAAAAAGAAAACTTCCTCACTCAAGCAGATTTGCAGCGAGGAGGTTTGGCTGTTTGTCACATTCTCCGTCGGAGCCAAAGAGACGGTCCCGCTTTCCCCCACCAAAGTGTTACACCGCACAGCGACATGAAGCATATTTAATAGGTGTAATGGGCTGCTCTAATGAAATGACAAGACACTCGCTAGGATGATGGAAAGGTTTCTCACCCCCATTTCTTGTATTAAAAGGCAGAAAGAAGCAGTGCAGGGAGCGATTGGAGGAGACGGCACAGTGATGTAGAGACGCTTCGATGCAGAAACTTGCTCAGTTATTAAACTGTATTGAAGATTTTTTTGAACCAACAGCGTTGATGCAATATGTATAATAACTATACAAATGAAACAAACAAAAACTGGAGAAACTTGTCACAGTGACATTTTCAACATGCTGCTAGCAACTCTGGACCCAGCGCTGAAAATAATCTGTTGTGCTCCAATAAAGTCACAACAACAAAGATGATGTGTTTCTAAAATGTATTTAGAAATAGGCAGATTATGTAGCAGCATTTGATCCCAAGTATAAGTCAGTCTACAGCTTTGTCCTGCTTGTTTGCTGCTTATTTGAAGTGATGAAATTAGTTCAGTCACAACAAAACTTTTTTAGCTGCTCCTAAATAAATTGGGAGGCCTAATCACTCATGTATACTAAATACTGTACAAAATACTACTACTACAACTAATACTACTACAACTACTGACTAATAACTAATAATTATAATAAACTTAAAATAATGCTAGCAAACATTGCACTCATAAAATAAATGAAAACAGGTCAAAACAAGAAGGCACTACACAATGAAAGATTTCAAAAAAGGTTTTTGCAATTCTTAAGTAAATTAATTGAATTGTTAGATCGATAGAAAGATATATATATATCTTTCTATCTATCTCTCTCTCTCTCTCTATATATATATATATATAGAGAGATAGATAGATAGAGTAGTGCAAGGAATAATAAGTTAGTGCACTTTACAGTTGTGCAATTTGCAGTTTGGTCAAGGTAGGTCTGTGTGTTAATATTTATAAAATGTGTATTTTTTTCTGTTTTTCTGGCACCTTTCGGTACAGACCATGACCGATTAGAGTTTGTGTCTAAATCCAGACACGGCAGAGTTGTCAGATAGGAATCAGATAGGAGCGCCGTGTTGCACCTCGTACCCGTCTCATCTGCCTCCTAACTACCGTAGCCTTGTGTACAAGATAAGGAAGGATTTTCTTCGGTGTGTCTTTTCTTAGGACTTTCTTACGCTGGAAGCCAGGATAATAAGCATTGCCTGAGGCACGACTTTGCCAATATGTAGTTACTCCCCCTGCACTATGAGAGAGTTTGAAGAGTGGTTTTTCTTCTTTTTGGTATCAGCCATATAGACCAGAGAAGCCTCCTCCCTCAGAGACCTAGGGAGGCTTTTAGACGGTGTTTTCTGAGATCCTGTGTCAGTTTTCATTACAGGGTTGAGACACTGATGGATAACTGTATTAAACCTTTTGTACTTGACAAGCCTTTTGTACCATCGTCTCATAACTCATGATGTTGATTTATACCTGTAACTACATATAACATGAGTCAGAATGGAAAGAAAATATTCAGCAAAGCAACTTTTCAGACATTTTTGAAAAGCAGCCTTCTTTTCAGCTAGACCACCACCACCTTGTTAAAGGATAAAAGGTTTTCCTGCAATTACACATTTTCTGGGGTAAAACAGAAACCAATATACAGACCCTGGCTCATGTGTCGTTCTTTTATGGTGTCAGAAAATAACTATCAACTCTCTGCTCCCTCTCCACCTCCTGCTCCCCTTCTTTCTTCCTCCTCCTCTTCCCCATCTTCCTCCTCTCCTCCTTCTCCTCTTCCCCATCTTCTCATTCACCTTCCCATCCAACCTCCACTTCTCCTGCTTGACTTGACCTCTTTCTCCACTCCCCATTCCTTCTATCTCCATTCTTCTTTCTCCTCCCCTTGCATCTACTCCACTTGCTTCCTCTTTTTTCTTCCCCAAACTCCTTCTTCCCTACCCCCTCATCCTCCCCATTTCTCCCTCTCTTCTACCATCCATTCCTGACTCCTCCCCATCCTCCTCACCACTACCTGACCCTGCTTCTGCCTCCTCACCCTGCCCTCCTCGACCTCCACCTCCACCTCCTCCTTCTCTAACCCTTGCAGGTATTCCTTCCAGGATGAGGAGGACATGTTCATGGTGGTGGACTTGCTCCTGGGAGGAGACCTGCGCTACCACCTCCAGCAGAACGTCCACTTCTCGGAGAGCACCGTCAAACTCTATATCTGTGAACTGGCCCTGGCTCTCGGCTACCTCCGCACCAAGCGCATCATACACAGGTGAGATGAGGATGAGATACTTCCTCCCTACTTTCTTCTTCTCCAGCTCCATTTCATTATTGTTTAATATACTGATGTAGGTTAAATCTTCATCATTGCATTGAGGGGTTTTCTTTTTGCACTGCTCTACACACACAATGACACTTAGGAGTTGCCTACAACCACAGCCTCTTTGTGTTGATTGTGTCCATTGGCCCCAAAGGACTATGTATTGATTGATTGATTGAGGAATTTGGTCAGAATCAGTTTGATATTATGGGAAAAGATGTGAAAATTGTTTCTAGGTCAGAAATGACCAGTGTTTTGCTTTAAGGGCACTTCCCTATGATCCCTAAATTTTCCCAGCCAGTCTGAGGATTTGAACTGGCAACCTTCAAGTCACGCTTCTCTGCCCCTCAGGCTGTAATACTTTACTGATACCTTTTGAGAAATTCTAAGGATCCAGTGTCTTGCTCAAGGACACTTCAGTAGGGCAGATGCTTGCCAACACAGGGGCTTGAACCTCGGTCCGTTTTCCTGCTGTCCATGTATGTCAGAGATGTTTCTTCACTCTTCATCATACCAGCTTTTTGTCCTGTTTGTCTTGCTTACTGTTGCCATTCTTCCTCCTCCTTCTCCTACCTCCTATTTCTCCTCCTGTTACTTTTCCTCCCGCTATCCCTCTCCATTGTCTCCCCCTACCACAGCACAATATTTAGACTCAGAAAAGGCCACCAGTCTGAGCAATAAACATCAGCGTGTTCTTTTCTCCTTGGCTGTCCACTTCCATATTATTCTCTAGTATGAGTGGTCCACCACCGTGCAGCAAGGTCAAGCTGACTTGACATAAAGGTCACACCTGACACAACAGTTTACCCTGAGCGGCTGACTATGATCCTATGAAATGGACCGGTTTGTGTCCCTACTGCTGGGTGGATGCCTGATTCAATCTGCAAAATGCATGATAAGTGCTTTTTAGGCAGAAATACGTGCTGCTATGGCAGAGCTGCAGACGCACACAGCCAACATGGCCACAGCCCAAAGTTATTATTTTAAGTTGGTAAAGTAACTCGCGAAGCTCAGACTATCCTGTTACAGCCACCGATGTTGCCCAAATACAATGAACAGCAGAGTGGTATACACTGAGTATACACTGAGTGAGCAGAAAAATAGCAAGAGTTGCTTTTTCCGTGAAATAGAGTAAACAAGTGAATCCTGGTAGAAGTTACAATCGGTCATTGATTGATTCATTCATATGGGGGAGATGCAGATGATGGAGAAAAGAGGGAATGTTTCAGCTGGGATATGAATTGTGGGAAACGTGGATCAACTTGATGTTGTTTTGGTGTGGTTACCGTTCTGGTTAGACTGGTTTCTGTGGTGGAGCGGAGCACGAACAATAGCCTGAGCTATTTGAATGACATTCAAAGATGCACCCACATTTTCAAATTCCCAGCTGGAGATAAACAAACACACTTGCAGGCGACCCAAACACACCGTCGTGTGAATCAAACCCCTGACACTCACAGGAACAGTTGCGACACCCCTGAATGCGATGTGCGTAGTCCCTGGACTCGCTCCTCGACTCCGCTGTTTCCGAGCGTGGAGATAATCATGAAGAGAGTCCCTCCCAGACCACAACTAATGGGAAACTTCACCGCTATAGAGAACACTAATTTATCAACCCCGCCCCCCACCACCACAGATAACAAATGACATCATTTAAGAGGATGAGTTAAAGCAGATTACTTTTTTTTTCTATGTGTCCATGCTCTCAAAACCCCCACGGGGGAAAGAGAGCGAGAGAGAAAGGGGGGAGAAATAGATGGG
>CABFOQ010030644.1:0-15021 GCA_900660455.1 Gephyroberyx darwinii
TTTATGGATGATTGTGGAGATTTGGAGAGGTCGGATCCCACCTACCGTCACACTGTCATTTTTGTGACCTCTTAAATCCACCGACTTAAGGAGGACTTAAGTCTCTCCGTTAGCTATTCTAAAATTGTGCAGTCGCCACAAAATAATTGTCAAAACCACAGGGATTTTCCCAACAGATCGGTCAAGGCATGCACTTAGAAAATGTGAAGTGATTTGTACACAACATATTGCGAGAGCAGTTCCATATAAATATGACTACTGAAAAGGCTAATCCCCAGCCCTATGCCTGATCCCCCCCCAGCTGAAGTCAGTTCAATTCCATTTCTGTGGCTGCAAATAAACAGCTCATAATTTGGCTCCTATAGATGAAGTGCTCAATCATGCAAAATATATATCATTTGAAACTTTTTTCCCCTTCCTTTTTGGACTCAAGACAGTTGGCACTGAGCCTCTTCAAAAAAAAACATCTTGTCCCTCTTATGGTTTGATTCAACTTTCTTTCCCTATTCTTTCTTACCCTACTTCCCTATCTCTACCTTATTCATCTGAAATCCTTTTATTCCATCAAATTGTTTACAACACCTTGAACATGTGTACTTCACATTCACCGCTTCCCCTGTGTCTTGATCCTCTCAGCCAAGAGTTTAAGCCACAATGTATTGGCTGCAGGAATTAATTTCTGCAGGTTCATAAGGACAAAAGGACACATCTGTGGAAAAAAAACTAAGTGCCGCATTGTCTTTTGACTCCGCAGTGTTCACAGGCTTGCTGGCCGAACTAGTGAAATTATTCACACTCCCCCAGCGTGACCGTCTGCAATTGGTCTAGAATATCACATGATTAGTTGTGTTGTCTTGCGGAAAAGGGTCTCGATTTCCTTTTCCGGTTCATCACCTTTATTTCCATCTCTAACATCTCATGGTCAACTCTTCACAGTGAATAGTTTGGAGGCCCGGCTATCTGCACTTTTATGAAAGGTGAAGCTGCTCCTGTATTCCCTCGGCCACCGCTGTTGCTGTTTAACCACAGCTGCTGGTCTCCGAATTTCTGGTTTTCCCAGGGTAGATTATTCGTAACTGTGACTTAACTTTGGGACCAGTGGGAAACATCTGACCTACGTTTGGCTGATTGCCAATATCAACCAAGGGGGTTTCGTGAATGTATCATGTGGTTTTTCACTGTTAGATTAGTCTTCACTAAGAGCTACATACCAGAACACAGCCAGACCCTAGTGGCGGGAACCAAACCTAGCCTCACAAATACATTACAGGAAATGTAAGAAATATACATTCAACTATGCAGCTGACCTGTCTGTTGGAACTGCTGCATTTGAGTTGCCCTATTGTCAATGCAGGCAAATACAAGAGGGTCAAGTATTTTGTTACTGCAAAAGAATAAATACTTAAGACATATCCAATCCTACATTATATGAACTATATCCAGGTATTTGACAGTGGCAGCAGTTGACTGGTCTTTGGGAGTGGATTACATTAAAGGAATTAAAATCTATTTTGAACATGTCAAAGTATTTTGAATGTTGAAAAAGAATGTCTCTTTTTTAATACTTAGATAGATAAACAGGCATCCAATATAACATGATGGTATCTGTATTTGATCCAGGTCTGATATATCTGTATATGTTACCTTTATGTCTGTTTATTATTCCTGGCATATTTAAAAAATATAATAATTAACTGTTTTAATAACTCTTTACAAACTCCATTACAGTTGGTAAATACTGAGACTAATCAGATGATCTAAGGCTTATCAAGTTGAGGAACAAACAAGAGGAAAATGGAAGTACTTTCTATTCTTACCATATTATGGTTTTGGTCACTATGACTGTCATGCTGTCACTGATGGCTGCCGGCTATGCATCCACATGTACAGACACAACTAGATAGTGAAAACTGCAGGGAGCTTGAGCCCAGGCAGACTCATGCACAATTCCACGCAGGAACATGGTAATGCTATACATGTGGCTGTGCTTGGAGGGAAAATTACCAGACTGTCTCTCCACAGGCCTGACTGATTATTCTCAAAGACTAGCCCGGGTGCACCATAATCCCCTTGTTTCCGAGGGGGTCCTGATTGTACCGCCGTCCGTGCGGGAACTTTGATAACGCTAAACTTCAAAAGATGCCCGTGATGCTGGATGCTCTGGGTTGGGGGGGGGTACACAACGCATGGATGATCTATCGTGGTTCTCTCCTCTTTTGACGTTCAAATGCAGACAGGCATTATCAAAATATGCCCAGCTGCAATGCTGTGTTCAGTTTTGTTCCTCACGATACATAAATTGCCATAAGCTAAAAGCCAGTTACATGTCGTGTTAAAGCATGTTTTCATGTGTTTCCTGTTTTCTTTGACCAGTTGTTTAATGTAACCAATGCTCTAAGATGAATGGAAGATCCAAATTTTGAGCATGTTCCCCGAAGATCACAAATAACTTGAGAACTTCATTGAGAAAATAATATGATTTTTTTTTTTTACATTAGACATGTGATTAATGGGCCACCTAAATAGCTCCAGTGCAGTTAAATACCATGCAGTAAAGTGTTCCTCTTGCTCGTTTCCATAACCGGCAGGGAATACTTGAAATACATGGCATTGTTACGGACTGCAGTATTTATGCTGTCATTTAATGGCATCCCTCTATCAACTGACTACCCTAAAATAGGTTAATTAGCAATGATCACTGAATGCATTCACTGTGCAGTTTATGTTAATTGATGCCAATTACTGTGTCTCCAAATAAATGACAGGAATCTTTAGGGCAGCGCAAATAAATGACCACACACGCAAGAGCCGTTAATGTGAAGACGTGGACCGCCCCAGTAATCCATGAGTTCAAATTGCCCGGTGTGATGTCTACTCATTGATAACAGGCAAGTGAGTTAAATTTTGACCCTTGAGCCATCATGTATTATATCATCACTTATACCAGTGTTCATGATTCACGTAACTAAGCAAGGGTTTTTAAACTAAAAGTCTTGCACAAGGAACACTGTCTCTAAAACCATGTACTGACCGGTATAGAGCAAATAGGGCTTTTGAATAACAATACCCTATAATTCAGAGAGATGTGCTCATTTCCAACATGAGGAGAAAACAAAACACTTACACGATACAGGTCTCTGTGTCCTTAACAACACCAGCACCCACTCATATTTTAATGCTCTCATTCTAGAGGACTTATGATACAACGGCCATAAGTCATCAGTGGGAATGCTATAATTTCAAAAAATGCAATCTCACATAGATATGAATATGGGCCCAGGGCACTACATTTTTGCACTGACCTATGTCGGGAATCAATGCCTAAATATTTAACAATCTCAAAACTACCCACACACAATTCCCATGCTGACTGTTGAACACTTTCAACAAAGCCCAATTGTTTCAACTGCTCATTAATTTCAGTGGGGGAACACATTGCCAATCTCTATGCCATGGTCAATTATTTGCTGGCACAAACTCAAATTCATATAGGAAGTGCTGGCTGTGTCAACCGTGCAAACACTACACTCGTTCTTGCCCTAGCATGCCACCTCTTACAACTTCCACCTGTGGCACAGCAGAGATCTCCATCAAGCAGACTCTGCTAATGTGACCAGCAGGGAATATCAAACTATAGCAACTAATCAACACCAACACAACAAAATGGTTTTCGCTCTGTACTTCAGAGGCACTTTAAATGTTACACTTATGAAAATACCCTTTCTTCAGGACACCTGTGACCATTTGTACTTGGTAAACCTTCAGCATTGCCAGGAGACTTTGAAAGTTTTTTATTTTGAATGGACATATGGTTCCATATATCAAGATGCCCATTCTATGAGGGCTGACATAATGCATGAACCACCATTCATTAATGTGTCATGTAGCTGGTATTCGGGTGTTTTGAATGTGGCACTGATTTCGTGTAAAGGGTTACATTTTGGGAAATTTTATCATTTGTCGGGAACATAGTGATCCTTGCAATGGCAAAGATAACTCCTGCTTGTACCCTTCACAGGTCTAATCACACAAGGTCTAATAAATTAAATTAATCCCAAGAGTGCACAAAAACCTGGCACTTCCGGAACTTCTGGCACACTAATGCAAATAATAATTACCTCAACAATCCAATCCCACAGTAGAGGTAGGGATTAAATGTTTTTGTCAAAACAAAAGGGCAGAAAGCACTTGTGAAGTCTTTCATGTAGGAGTGTCCGCCCACTGCTCTCAGAAAGCTGGAAAAGACACTGGAGAACACATTGCTATATAAAGGTCAATCTCACTTTTTTACTGCTTTTTTTTCTAATGAATTGGAGTTTAATGGCATTAGAATGGAATTTATTTTCCAAGTCCTTCCTTAAAACATTCTGAAGGGGCCCAAGGATTTATTATCTGACTAGGATTGTTTCCAGTGTATTTATTATTATTTCTAAAAAGGGACAACTTAACTGGATTTTCCTTTTAAATTCCACAGCCACCCAAAGACAACAGTTGGACAGTACCACAACATATCCCAACCACAAAGTTTTCAGAGAAAAGACTTGGTAAAACTCTATTTTAGTACTTAAAACTAACTATTTAAAACTAAATTTTAGTATACAAAGCCAGCTTTCATCATGGTACTATCTGGGCTATGAATGGTTTCCATTTTCTTATCATAAATATCTTTTGTTATCATTATGGACATCGTTCAAATTAAACACAATAGGGACATGGTCATGCATTTGATAGTTAAGGCAAAATAATCATAAAATTTAGATGGCGTATGCAAATGAGTTGAATTATAAATGAGTCACCTAGATAGATATCTGGAAGCAAGTGAGTGTTTAATAAAAAATATATTGTAAATAATGTCTAGGTGAAAAAGCAAAAACCAAATATCACTTTAAATTCCACATTTTTGGGGACAGGGTGAATGTTTTTCATAATAACTAATAACTTTATTTATATTGCACTTATCAAAACAGTTACAAAGTGCTTCACAGGAGTAAAAAGAAACAGCCCAGAATAGGAGTAAAGAGATAAAACAAAATAAATATGATAATGAAATACAAATTAATACAAAAAATAAAATAAAATATTCTAGCACAGAAGGATGGAAATAGTAGTAGAAATAGTAGAAAACAATAATTTAAAGCTAGATAGTGGAGACATGAAGTCAAAGCAAAAATTGTTTCCAAAATGGGTTGAAATCAAGTAAAAGCAAGTTTTAAAATAATTTGTTTTTAAAAGATTCAAAGATGTCACCGAGCTGCCTTGTCAGGCAGGTCGTTCCAGAGGGCCCTGATGGCGAAAGCTGTCAAAAATGCCCATTTTCAGTACAGCGATTATGGTTTAATGCCATACTGTGGCTCTAGTAGGATAGGTGTGCAAGGTGGCAATGTGAATCATATGGTAGTTACCCGTGGGTATCTTGACTCTTTTAATTATCACATCAAGAAATTGCATCTAAAAAAGGCTCATCGTGGGTCTCTAATCATTTAAATTAATATTCTGTGGCAGCACTCTTTAACTAGGGGGTATGTGAGGGCTCAGGTGAGGGCTCAAAAAATTCAATAAGCCTGTTGTGTGCTGATTAATTGTGGTGATTTTGATATTTAATTAAAACAATCATGCACTTTGAGACGGTCAAAATGTCTTGGCCTGGTCAATCATTGCCCATTAATGGTTCATTATCCTTAAAATCAATGTCTTTTTTTGAAAGATTATTTTTTGGGCATATTTGCTTTTACTGAATAGTTAATAATAGAGAGAGAGGAGAAAGATTGGGATGACATGCATCCAAGGTCCTGGGCCAGATTTGAACCCAGGACGTTGCAGTTACATGGTATGCGCCTTAGGTCTCTAATCCACCAGGACGCCCCATCAATGTCATTTTTGAACCATTTTTAAAATGCTGATGTCTAAAAGTGATATGAAAAATAGTAGGCTAACACATTTTGACAAGAGTTAAAATTGCTAAAAATAAAAACAAAAAAACTCACTTTAATGCATCAATATCTTGTGTATTACAATTGTGTTTATTTTGTGAGTAACATGATGCAAACATGTTAATAATTGAAATATCTGTGTAGTCTAAGGCCTTCTAGCCCAAGAACAATTTTAAACATTTTACAGGACAGGCCCAGATTGTTTTTGGTATTTGTATGCACTTTCCAAAAATGCTCTTCCATTAATTATCACATGAATACAGTGCCATACAGAACTGTTGGGACTGCAGTCACAGTCTACTACCTTTCCCATTTTCCCTTTGAAAGGTCCCACACTTGTCTTTCCAAACATTAGCGTGACAAAATACAAGGAAGACTGACACAGCAGTCACACTCAACCTTTGCTATTTTTGCTCTGTTATGACCCACACCTGTCATCTTTCAACACATTAGCGTGGCAAAATAGAAGGAAGTTTGAAGTGACACCATCTGTGGATGACAGGACACAATGAATTGATTTTTACTGTGGACTTTTTCATACTATGCCAAGTTTTCTAAGATCTCATTGTCTAACCATATTCTGTCTCAAATATATCAAAAGCCATATTCATCCTTCAAAAGTACTGCATTTAATCTTGCACAAACACAAATATTTACATTTCAGCATAATGCCACAAACCTAATCACCAGCAAAACAACACTCTTCATTTTATCAGTGACCTCATGGTATCTCTTTATTACCATTGATTCAGCCATGATAAGCCTAATATAACTTTGGAGTAAAAATTGCAATAGCTTTTGACTGGATTGTAATTATTACACAATGTTAAATCCATATACTTTAATAAGATCTCACCAAAACGCTAATCAACAGCAACCGACTCAACAGAAAAAACAAATGCTCACAGTCTTGTACTGAATTTGTCTCCATCTTGTCTTGTCCTTATTTTCATTAAGTCCTTGTTGAACTGCCATGTCTGAAATGCCTGTGGCGCTAACCTTTATAGGTCAGCTGATGGCGTGTAAGTTACTACTCCATTTCATATTTCTCTACAATTCAAATTGCTTGTGGAAGTGTAGAAGATGTACTACGTAGAAGAAGTAGAAGATTTATTTCAAGTTCCCTGGTTTCCTGATAAGGTGGGTTGTGTCATTTTACAACTTCAGATTGTTTGGTGCTAGTGCTACGTTGCAGTAGCATTATGAGTAGTAGTATACTAAATACTACATTGCATATATTTGAAGGGAAAATTGATGTATGCCATTTTAGTATATCACATAGCACTTTTAAAATATTTGCATATAATTCTAGTCACAGAAAAGGCGCAACAGGTTTGATCTCTTTGACCTGTCTGAATCTGAACTGCCTTTGGTCTTGGTTTTATCTCGGTATGGTGTTGACATCATTCCTGCTTATTGGGCAAAAAAATGCTATAATGCATGCCAATTTAATAGAACTACTGACACATCAAAAGATTGTCATTTCCATTTACCTTTTTTTCTTTCCAATGAAATTCTACCTTTAAGACACCACAAAGCCTGGAACAATGAAAGCTGCAAACAGTGGGAACTGTCAGATGAGGGACTGCCAGCCCGGAAGACAACTGACACCTTCCAAGTCATTAAATGTCCAAAAATATCTCCAATCTGTAGTCAGTTCCCTCCAAAACAATAGATTGTTTAGCCAATATAAACTGGATACCAAAAGGTAGCAGAAAACATTTGAGGTCTGTTGAGGTGTCAAGGAGGTTATCATCATCCCCAAGGCTTTGTTTGGACTCAATCTCCATCATCTTAAAAAGGTACAAAGTTCTTACATAATGGACAATCAATGGACAATCTATACTTTCTTTTTTAAATCATGCAGGGTCTGATTTTCTACAATGCTGCATGGTTGTATAAGTAAAATAAATATGGGATTTACAGAGTAAGAGGTAGCCTGTTTGTTTTTTTTTAAACTTGCATTAATTCCTAACTTGCATTTAACCAATCAAATTGAACAGGGTGGCGGAGAGGGTTTAGCCTCTATTTTAATCGATAATGAGTCAAAAGTCTTAAGACCTCATCAGACCTTAAGTACAAACCTGGCACAAAAGTACATTCTGGCCTCACTTAACAGACGCTTAACTCTGATATATGGAGAAACTGACCTGGTGTATGAGACATATGGATGTTGTATGGCTTTTAAAGTAGCGCTAATAGATCCTTATAACCTACAATTAATGGCCAAGCATTCTGATGTGGGAGGTAATATGATGTATGTGGAGGCAAAGCACCAACCTCCGCTATCCATTGTTCAATGGATCAGGGTTGACACAGGGGATGTACGGTGATGAGAACATGCAGAGTGGCTATGTGGGCAGTGGTAGGAGGAGGAAATGTCTCAGAATTCAGTGTTTGACAATTCAAATGCTTAGATCCAGGGTCTGGAATGACCACTTGCCAAGCACCAAATGCTGCTAAAATTTGTCTTTGGCAGTTAAATCAATACGGATCACCCACCACACTGGCAGGTAACTTTTTGAGGCAATAACATCTAAATGTCTTGTTTATATACAGTCTTTGGTCTTTGCCTGTTAGTTGAAACAATGCTATTACCATGTGGCAACACATAGCAGCGGCCACAAAAAGAAAATTAAAAAAAACAGTTAAATGTTTAAATATAAAACAGCGAAGAAAAAGGCAAACCAGCCCTTGGCAGTTGAGCCAAAAAGTTAATATCAGACACTGCTTAGATCATTAACTACTTCCACTGTATGGAAACTAACAAGGTGTACGAGGTAGATTCTTCCAATGGCCAATCGTGTTCACTTGTATACATATGATGTTTCAAAGTCTCAAGGCTGGGTAACTGAAATTAATGTTACTGTACCAATGCAGGTATTGTCACGGCAACATAGGAAATGTGATGCCACTGCTAATGACATGAGTGACTGATGATTGGTATGAAATATGTACAAAATAGGTCACTAAGCTTCTGGCATCCAGACACAGACAGCCTTTGGACATGTTTGTCTGTGTCGGTTTTCTCGTTACAAGCACAGTGATTGATTCAATACACCAGTCAAATGTACAGCATTTGTAGCCTAAGTTACAAGGTTGCTTCACAATTACCCTCAAAATAACTATACCCCAGCAGATTTGTGGGTAAGCTAATGTTTTAGAGCAGAGCTGACACCTTTCACCTTCTCCTTGGTGGATGTAATTTCACTGCTGATCAATTATTTATGGACACCAACAAAAGTGCTTCAAGTAAACAATTTCAAAAGGGCAACATCCTCCAAGTGTGCAGATTCAGAACGCCCTGAGCCAAAAATTCAAATTCAACAATTTCCCTGTTACCATTTTGCATTCTGGTATTCCTCTGTTGCAGCTACTGTGTCATCATTATTAGTAACTAAAACACGAAATGATAAACACAAGAAAAATATAAGACAATCTGTCCAAGTGTCGGAATTAAAGGATCCTGCCATGCCCAGTCAATTTTGCAGTGCCAGGCAACCAATCAATAAGCAGGCAGATCACCAGACTTCAACTACTCATCCTCAAAAAATATTATGCGGATTAACTGCTCTTTCACCCATTTTCATTTTCAGCCTGGATGGTATTAATCTGACAGCCAAGCAGAGCCCAACAAATACTACACACTTTAAAGTGGCAGGGACAGCTTTCGAAAACCAACCAGGTTAAGACATTTCCTTTCATTTTCAGGACACACAAGCCTTGCCCAGGATTTTTTAACACATCTCCCAGGAAACCTTCACGTATAGAGTTGCTTATTTATGTTCCACCTGAGCATTTTATCTCATTTAAGGGCCTAAGTTGGACCCAGTGGTTTAATCAGGTATGTTAGGGCAAGACAAGCAAGAAAAACCTTGCGTAACTGGTAAGGTCTCTGGGACATAAAAACTTGTGGCTGCATTCCATTCCGGTCTACTGAGGTTACTGTGGGTGGAGAAATTGGTAACTCTGCATCTTGTTCGATGGATTTCTCCCTGTATGATTGTTGAACATCGGTGCAAAATGGTGGGCCTAGAAAGAAGCCCTTGCTCTTGGATTCTAAGATGCCGACACCAAAACCTGATGTTTACCATTGATATATTAGACCAATGAAAAGTTTACTGTTGTCAAACTCCATAACGTTTATCCGCAGGAATAAGAAAAATACACTACCAAACAACAAAATGAACCATGAATTGCAAGGTACATCACCAAGTGTTTTTTAACAGTGATAAAGTGTTATAGGATAGATTTCTCCACTTCTTGTAGGCGGAGAAGTTTTCCAAACCCTAACCCTTTAAACAAGTTTAATTGCAATAAACGTTTTCAATCTACATTATGGTTTGCTATTAAGTCATTTGTTTCTAGCACAAAGGATGACTGAGCTGCAACTGTGTATGTCCAAAAAATGTTGACAATTGGCCATTTTGTTTTCCAAACAATCGGCAATCGGTATTGGCCTACAAAAAATCACAATCACTCTCTCTACTATGGACACCTAGTATTGTTTTAACAGTTACATTGTTTTAGAGTTGGTTGTTCTTTTAACGGAATGAAAATTATTCGCTGGTACTTTTACAGAATGACGGTGAATTGTTTAATTACAAGGGAAGGCCCTGTTGTTCTTTTGCAGACAATACTCCCTTTGCAACATCAGACTAGGACTAGAAAATTAGATGGTGCATTATTATGTCGCATTGTCTGGCATTTGTACAGAATATATCAGTCAGAGCAGAGCTACAATACTTGAGACAATGGACAGGAACTGAGCACAATGGGGAGAAGTGATCCAGTTCCATGGAAGACAGTGGAACAGTTTTAAGGGTCTCATCATGAGTGCAATCACTGAAATGTAATACAAGCTGGAACGCTATACAAAATGCAAGATAGGAGAACGCATATCACTCAAGCCTACTAAACATCTATGGTTGATGCATACCTGTATTGTATTTGGGACATTCATTCATTTCCCCCACCAATGATTACAACAGAACGCCAGCTCGATTGTTTATTCGGGTACAAGCGCAAATGATAAGCTTCGATTCCTTATTCAGTCATTGTTGAACTTGGCATTATATCTATGAATACAGATACAATGTGCCCGGCAACATCTCCCCCTCTTTCTGATTCAATAGCAAAGCAAGATGATGGAGGCCTCCAACTGTGAAGAAAGTAGCAATCACAAGGTGTTTTCTTTTGTAATTCAAAAACTGGAATGAATGACATTTATTGTTGGGGCGGATGGTAGTTTATGAAGAACTTCAGATAAGATTAGTGGATCAGGCACAGTTATTACAGCTTCCACCTTTTCCTACAGGCAGTGGATATATTGGAGACTACACAGGCCAATACTGGCCTGATATATCCTATATCAATGTTGTCCACCTCTTAGGTTCTTCCCTGGCCATAACTACATAAAAACAGTCTGTAAAAGCTAAGAAATTGGATTTTAGTTTACATTTTGTTCATTCATTTAACTGCTGAATTATGTTTTTTTAAAACATTCACTAGATTCTCTGTTATTGTAGTGAAAAGACATACCACAGTGAAGGGAAGTCAACACATTCATACAACATATATTACACATTTAAATGTTACACACTAACAGTTATTATTAGTGCAATGCTGACTCATGAAAGCAAAAAGATCCATTGAGGATGTACACACTTTATGGGCCTACCTCTAACATTTTACTAGTAAGATAAGATCAGATGAAACTTTATTGATTTACCCGTGGGGAAATTAGGTCGCTGCAGCAGCAAAAATGATAAATTTAAAACATTAATATAAGCACACAAATAGGATATAAAGTAGGAAACACAACACTGTATAGTAAATAAGCACAGTAAAAAAAATAATAAAATAATAACAAATAATTAACAATTTCAACACTAATAGAGGAAATATGCTCAAAGGAAAAATAATGAGGCATGAGATTTGTGCAGCATATATGTTATGATAAATGTGTACATTTCCCAGTGGAGAACGCTAGTCACAGTAGCGAGGCTCTCTCACAGCCCTTGAGTGTCCTGCTGACCACATGTAAGTGGATTGCACATTGTGTCACTGTCCGATGCTACAGTTTTGTTGGTCTCAGGGAGTTTTGTTACACTAATTTTGTTACACTATACTAGTTTGCTGTAAACTTCATAAGTGATTAATGAATTCTTTGTTATTTACTTAGGTAAATTATTGAATGGCATCTTTATTTCCAAATACATCGAAAGAATGTTGAATTAGTTTAAATAGTTATTCAATTAATATTTGGATTAATAATTTGCATTTATATTCTTTATATTTGAATATTATACATGGGCAAAGTTATTGTATTGTATTGTCTTGTTTTCTTTCCTTTGTTTAGAACTATGACAGTTTGTGGCAAATCGACAGAACATTCTACAAAAAATAAACTAAATTGCACACCTTGATTCCTGGTGGTTTTGTGGCTCTAGTTTTAACTGCCCTCAACAACACAAGCGTGTTTTGTATCTTTATACACATGAATGGAAATGAGTTGTATAGGCTAGTGCTTCTACTATTGGGCTAAAATATAAATGGACTGCATTTATATAGTGCTTTTCAATGTATGCCTCTCATCCACCCATACACACTCACACATGGCAGTGAGCTACCATACAAGGTGCTGGCCTGACCATCAGGAGCAATTTGGGGTTCAGTATCTTGCCCAACAACATGTGGAAAGGAGGAGCTGGGGCTCAAACCGCCAACCTTGTGATCAGCTGACAACCTACTCTACCACTGAGCCACAGCTGCTTTACATCAATAAAGCATTGGTTTACTGGCCAAACTACATCTACGTTGAATAGAGGCATTGGATGAAATTTCATGTCATGATAAATAATGCCAAAATAATTGCGATTCACGATATTATCCCAATAATCATCAAAATATGCTTAAAACTCTAAAATAGCACTAAAACATACTGGAATCACTTTACCTTACATTTTGTTAAGAAACAAATATTTTTATTGCATCATAGGACACATATCTTGAATAACTTGTTTTGTTTTCTGATCACACAGACAGAGGTACAGCAAGGACAGCAGAATGAATGCAAAAAAAAAACAAATAAAAAACAATCTTAAATAAGGTAATCATAAATTATAAGGTCCCCCTTATAAAGGATAAATAAAAAACAGCAACATTGTGTGAGTCTTTTTTAAATAAAATATAGTCCAACTGGCATTGTGGCATAGAGTCAAACTGTACTACTTTGAACCCGTTTTAGTTTTAAAAAAAAAAAAAAAAAAAAAAAAAAAACCTGAACACTGTGGCACTTTTCTGTCATCAAACAGTACTGCTAGCCTTGTGGCCTAGAGAGTGAGACGTGCCAAACCTTGGTCCTTTTCAAGATAGATTGAAGTGCAGAAATGTCAGCATGTTCACGTTTTTCTGGCTGTAGTTGTGCTCGTAGGGGTGTGAGAATGTGCCCACTGGCACTAAACACTCTCTGAAGGAACACTAGTTGCAGGTAGAAGAAGCCTGCGTCAACCCTGGAAAGGGTTCATGATATTCACCATTATCTCGATAATGGAAATTCACCACGGTAAAATTAGTGTTTTTATCGCGATAAAAGATAAAATCATATATCGTCCCATCCGTAGTTGAATACATAGGCTGCCAACACAGCAACATCGTATCTGCCCACCAAAAGTTAAGAGACACACGCCAATGCAGTTTGGAGAAAAAATGCCTCTGATGCATGTGTAAAACTGGCCCTCAGTTCTAATAGAGAAACTGCTGACATGCACCTGTAGTGTGTGGGTATTTAAGATTCACTTGGACACTGCGCTGTCCGCCTCCATCGTTGTTTTGACTAAAATGACAAAGTCATGTTGGTTCATGTGAGTTCCTGTGAGAATAGAGGTCCTGATGCGACAAAAATCTGCACAGCAACCTTAATCATATCATTTAGTGTGTGACTCCCGGTCATCTAGTGTGAGTGTTTTAACGACTTAAGGTGAAAGAATCTGTGAAATACATCGGTGTGTTTGTGAAACAATGCGTTAGGATTTTAAAATTTGCCTAGTGTGTTGCTAGCTCAAGTGAGAATTTTCCCTGGTTGCACAGAGCTACATTTTGTGACCTGTAGTCACCCTGTTTTGTTCTTGGGGAATTTTCTCAGTCACATAATTCATTTTGCTCAAAATATTGTGATAAAATCGAACCATGAGCCCCAGTATGCTTATTGACCTCTACCATACTGCCTCACACCCCTTACATGCAGAGAGCTTCACTAAAAAACAATGTTAATTTACACAACTTTGCATGGAAATGACCAGAAACAGAAACCAACTTTCTCGCTACTATTGCATACTAGCAAACATTACCTCATAAGCCTTCAGATGGCACTATATTGGCACTAGTTCAGAGCTCTGCAGTGCAGTGTTTTGCTTAAACGTTAAGGACGCTTCTTTACGTCATAGTAAAAATCTAAAGTTCTATCTAAATCTAAAGTTACTTCACGTTATGAGCAAGAATGCAGATGCTACGCTTCGTTTACACTTAGTATGAGAATGCGCTGCCATCCTCTGCAATGGGATGTTTCTTCTTCAAATGCTCAAGCATGCATGTGGCACTCTTGTGAAAAACCACTCCATCTTTATCGAGTTTTTCCTGAAGTGTTCCCACACTTTGCTGTACTTTTGATTTGGGTACTCTGAATACTGACTTGCAGGCTCATCTTCAGAACTGTTTCTGTGTGTTTGCCATTTTCTAATGGCATAATTTATTTATTTTATTCATAATTTATTATTGGCAACAATGTTGAATAATAGTTTCCCACCATGTACATAGATATACTCACAATTGTAACCCTATATACAGTAGAGTGCTTTCAAAATGGCAGATTGCTGCGCCCCCCCACCCACCACCTCTCTCTGGGGATTTGGGATGGGGGGCGTGCTTACTTGACATCCCATCAGTTGGCAGCTCACTAACAAGTACACCATAAGCCTTTTTTCTGTCCCTGATTACACTAAGTGCATAGAGGCCAGATGCGACCCAGCCTTGTCATCTGTTGGCTTGCCTACTGGACCACTGTTGATTGAGGGAGAAAGAGGAGGGGAGG
>CABFOQ010030645.1:0-18323 GCA_900660455.1 Gephyroberyx darwinii
AAAAGTTGATCTACAGGAGAATAAATATTTGAAAGCAACACAGAACGCCTGAGAGCTTTACTGCATTATATTCCTTTATATTTTGAATTGTCACCTGGTGCCTGAATTTTGTGTTTTCCTTTACATAAATAAAGACATTTCCACCATAAATTGATGCAGAAAACTCACCAAAATGCAGGAGATGAAGTGTTTGACGCTCAAACTTTCCTGGGGGACGACCCCCAGACCTCCCGCTTAATGTGTCCCCCCCAGTGTTCAAACAAACCCACTGGTCCCCATACTTCATTCATACATTTTACTCAACATGTTCTAGTGTTGGGTTGGGTTGTGTATGTTTATTTAACCCCCATTTGCTATATCATTATTTATGTTCTATTTTCTCTCTGCTGTATTGTCTGCTTTCCTCACGGGGATCAAGTTTCAAGTTTCATTTTATGTTATGACTGACATTATCAAAATTGAGAAGGATACTTTCATAGTGTAACCCTTCACAGATAACCTTTAAAAGATTGAATCTGTAACATAATCCACTGGAATACCCAAATCCAGTAATGAAATATGATCACCGTCAGTTACATTATATTTACTTTGTTGCCGAAATCCATATAATATATACTTAAATTAACCACTTTACATGCTACTTGTTGAATAGCATCCAGATTTAAAAGTGTATCCCAGTAATGTCTTATGGTTTCATTCTGGAAAGGGGATGTTTAAAAATGTTCTGAGGTATAAAGATCCTTCTAAATGGCATCAGACTCTGACAATGTAATAAACCCTTCACACACTCCAGATGCATCACCATGACTTTTTCTGGGTATACTGGCGATACCAAGTACTAATCCAATACAGACTTTCCTCTTTAATAATTTCAGCATGTGCATGAATGCAGCCTGCATGGGATCGCTCTTAACCAGTTAACAGTAAAAACCCTTCTCAAAAACAGACTCCGGTCTCCTTGTTTAGGAGGAAGGAACACAACAACAACATTACTTAACTATGCCAGATACCTCCTTTTATTAACTGCAGTTTAATTAACTGTTTGAAAAAACAAACAAACAAGGTTTCACACATACAAACACAGACACAGGCAGTGTCCTCAGGCGTAGTATTGTAGGTTAGCCTTCTTTTTAGCTTGGACCTCCAGGATGCCCTCCATGTAATCCTCGTGGTTCAGCTCCGTAGCCCCGCGACGCAGTGCTATCATACCGGCCTCTACACACACCGCTTTGCTCTGCGCTCCGTTGAAGTCGTCGGTGCAGCGGGCCAGCTCCTCATAGTTGACATCAGGACTGACGTTCATCTTGCGTGAGTGAATCTGCATGATCCGAGCTCGGGCCTCTTCGTTGGGCATGGGGAACTCAATCTTTCTGTCTAGACGGCCTGAACGGAGCAGCGCTGGGTCCAGGATGTCCACTCTATTGGTAGCAGCAATCACCTAGAAATAAGCAAAAATATTACTGTAGTTAATGCAATTAAATTAACTTAATAACTTGATGTTCCTGTCTAGACAACCCAGCTGGAGCAGAGCTGGGTCCAAGATGTCAGTGGCAGTTATCCTATCCACCTGGAAAATTTAATAATAACACTTTTAACTGGAAATTTTGCTGACTCTTGCTGTACGCAACAAGGCTGGCTCCAAAATGGATCCATCCAGCAATGCAATAGAAATTTCAGTTATTTAGAATTGAACATGTAAACTTCATTCAGTACTTCCCAAAGTTTCTTGGGTTATGTGTGGTTGGGGTAGGCTGAGGTGGGTAAGCATATAGTCAGCTGTGGAAAACACTATGGGCATAAGGTGCTGTTAATGTATTATTGGATCAGGTTGTGAAATCTATTTTGGTGGTCTACAATATAAAAAACAATACTATTAACAGCAGCAATTACCTTGACTTGCATGTTGGGCTGAAATCCATCCAGCTGGTTGAGCAGCTCCAACATGGTTCTCTGGACTTCTCTGTCACCTGCCTTCTCACTGTCAAACCGTTTGGTTCCAATAGCGTCCAGCTCGTCTATGAAGATAATGGATGGGGCTTTCTCTTTGGCCAGGGCAAAGGCATCTCTCACCAGCTTGGCTCCATCTCCAATGAACATCTGGACCAGCTGGGGACCTGCTAGCTTCAAGAATGTGGCCTTGGTTTGAGCAGCACAAGCCCTGGCTAGCAGAGTTTTTCCAGTTCCCGGTGGTCCATACATCAGGACTCCTTTAGGAGGCTGAATCCCCAAGTTCTCAAACTTCTCTTTGTGGTTCATGGGCAGGACAATGGCCTCCACCAGCTCCTGGATCTGTTTGTCCAGCCCTCCTATGTCACTGTACTGCTCCGTGGGGCGTTCATCCACCTCCATGGCCTTGACTCTGGAGTCATACTCAGTAGGCAAAGTCTCCAAAATCAGATAGGAGTCTTTGTTCACTCCTACCAGGTCTCCAGGCTTCAGTTTCTCTGCGTCCACCAGGCCAATAACCGGCAGGAAGTAGGTCTGTCTGGTAGAGGTCTTGATAACGGCGCATTTTCCTTTCCTCTGAGAGTCCAGGTCAATGTTAGCTCCATCTTCCTCTTGATCATTTGGGTCCACGTCCAAAAGCTCTATGACATTAGACACCAGGTAAGGGAGGGTCTTGTTCACTTTAATTTTCTCGGTGTTTTCTTTAATCTTGTCCTTCATGGCCTGGAGTTCGTGGGTCACTCTGAGGACCTCGCTCTTCATTATCTTTATTTCACTGTCCAGCAGACGGGTACGCTGAACAATCTCCTCCGTGGACATTTTTAATACCTCTTCGCCGATTCCATCCTCCACTTCATCCCAAACTGACTTGTCACTCAGCGACGCCATCTTTGCTTTGCGACTGAACGAACTTTGACACACCGGAAAAGAAACGTTATCCTTCCGGGTGTAGCCTTCATGAGCGCAAACACTGAGCATGATCCAAACGCGAAGCTTTTATTTTTTTTATTTTTGCTGATTGGAATTGAGAGTGAGTGCGGGTAAGTCGAAGGGAATATATGATGCGGTGTACTTACAAATATCAATATCCTTCACAACTCGTATGCATCACTTTAGCATTAAATCTGACTGTTTTCACTGTAGTCGCAAGAGTTTTGACTTCAGGGTTAGCTAAATACGCTAACGTTAGCTCGGCGGCTCACTTTAGCTAACCGGTTTGTTGTAGTGTTACCGTTTGGAGGTATCCAGCAACCACAGCAAACCACTAATTGAGCACTGGATTTTGCCAAGTCTATCTTGCATCCACTACCCAATAACATACTTGACATCAAAATGAACCAACGCAACTAAAGATAAAACTGCTTAACGTTAGCAAGCGGTGACTGTAACGTTATCCTATTCGCGCCACCACTCCAGCTACATGAACTTAGGTGGTGGGCATCATACCGATTACAAATCTTTCTCTCTGTTTGCAAGTTGCACGGTGACAAATGATTACTACTCATAGTTACCCAACTCTTCCTGTGTTTGCAGGACTTGGCTAACAACGAGAGGGAGGCAGAAGGAAGCATTCTGCAAATTCCAGCACATGCTTGTTGATTTTTCTCCAGTGTAGACCCCCGACCCGCAGCATTCAAGCTACCGTGTAACGTTACCAGACCCGTGTGACTGCCAGCCTCCCTCGGTGGCAGCCAGCTAAGGAGAGGAGACGAGAGGAAAAGATATGGACCAGAATAACAGTCTACCACCCTTCCAGGGGCTGGCCTCCCCTCAGGTAACTTGCAGTAAATTTAGAGCAATATTGCTTGTTGGAGAATTTTTAAATTTATTTTTATAACTCTAACACTTTTAAAAAATGTATACGCTGAGGGAATGTTTTTGCCAAGCATGTGTGATGCTTCATATTCATATATTTACACTCATTCACACATGGGAGCTGCTCAGTGCAGCAGTCGCACTCTTCTACTGCTGGCCACTGAGCAGATCCGCTGGAGCAGGTGGGGGCTGTGTTCCTGGCCTGTAGTAGTTCTTGAAGGTAGAGGAGAGTGGTAGCCATTCACTTTCCCTACTTTTCTCAACTGGTCTGGGAATTTGAACTGTGAATTTTCCGGTCTCAAGACAGCTTGTCTAGCTAATCGTTCAGTTGCTTGACTTGGTGGAGAGTAAACCTCTGATACTAGTGGCCCATGACTTGTTTTACTCACTACTGACGTTGTCTTTTTCCTGCCTCTCTTGATTCATACTTTAAACAGTCAAAATTGCTCTTTAAAGCCTACCTAGTAGTCAGGACAAAATGAAGAACAGCCATTTTAGATTGAGTGTATTTTTATGATAATGTTCTTCCTAATTTCCCCTAAAACCTCCCATCTAAAACAGGATTCATGCTTCTCAATGAAGTTTGTCATCTGTTGTCTCTCTTCAATGGTTGGTTGTCATCGTATTTACATTTGTCTAGCTATGGAGATGATTTTCCAGCTAAGTAAATGTAAAGGAGAGACTGGATGTTGCAGTGTGGAAAGAAACCATGTTGGTATAATACTTGTATGGGGGCAGGCTACATGACCAACCTCTATGCAGATGAAAATAAACAGGTCAAGGAATTTCTGGATTATAATGGAAATTTGAGAGGTGTATCCCAGATAGGGAAAGTCAGGGAATTTGATCGGTTCTGAGGGAGTCAGGGAAATTTACAAATGGGTTTTCAGGTACAATGTATTTTAACACTTGTTTAACATATTCTTTGCATTGGCTGGTGGTTTCCTGCTGTTTTTCTCCACAGCAAGTCCAACTGTAGTGGAAACCAGACTGTTTACCCCATTAGAACTTTCCTGAGCTGAAAAACGACATTAACGAGCCAAGAAAGAATAAGATGTTTAGGTCATGGAAGAAGTTGTGTAAGGTTTACAGTAAAATGATGCCTTGTATTAACTTTTGTTTATACAAATGAGAAAATGATGCATTATTTCTTTAAACAATAAAAACAAACGTGAGCAAATATCAAAGACCCAACAAAGAATGACTTCTGAACTTGGGGGGGAGGCAGCAAGTGTGTTTGTACTTAGACTCCCAATTTGTGTTTGGCTATTCCTTTCATTTGTGACTGGAAGCTTTGCAATTTACCTTTTTTGAAAATAGAAGTCATTAAATTAGGGACCCCAAGTTAACCACGACCGCCCTCTACGTTACTAGTGGCTGGGTGGCTAGTGCGATTTTCCGCAGACAAGAGGGGACACATCTTATATCAACTAAATAAAGCAATAGATTTTGGAGAAAATAAGCTGGCAGTACTCTCTGTTACATAGGCAATCATAAGAAACACATTTCTGTAATTTTTGTTGAGAAAAAATCTTTGTTGTGCAAAAATTGTTTTTCTTAAAATAAGGTCATATTGACTACCTTATATGACATATTTCAGAATCTGAACCATACAGTTAGTAGTGTCTCTATATCAAGTAATCTGAAATGTTTTCGACTGGGTAGAATAGACGTCAACTTCGGCTCCCTGTAGGTCTGGAAATCGACTTTGACTGATTCTTATGGTCTTTAAAAATGAGCACTGTGCTTTTACTATTTGGGTTCTACTTTTCACTAAATTACAACCTAGCTTTAGAAAATCAAACTGGAAACTATTGTTACATGATATCACCCACCCCAACATTGCATTTGTGCTTTATTAGATAGTATAGTGCATGACAGCAAAGATGAACGATTGAGAGGATTAGAAGCAACAGAGGTTGTGATCTGGATCCTAAATTCTTGTGGTGGTGTTTTTTTGTTTTTTTTACCCCATGTGAAGGGTGCCATGACCCCAGGCATGCCTATCTTCAGTCCCATGATGCCATACGGCTCAGGCCTGACACCCCAGCCGGTCCAAAACACCAACAGTCTGTCCATTCTGGAGGAGCAACAGAGACAACAGCAGCAGCAGCAACAACAACAGGCACAGCAAGCCAACACAGGTACGTCACCATTATCTTTTTCTCCAGGCACAACCCCAAATCAGGTCCCTTCAATTAACTTAAACTAGAAGGACCATAATATCGTATAACAGTCAATACATAATAACAGCTTTTGGACTGCACAGATGCAACTGCCAAAGACCATTTTCAAATGACAGGTCATTAACAACAACAAGCAACAAACAAGGCAGTTTGCTGACTATTTTATCCAGAGCGACATGCAATGAGTGAGCAAGTGGGGGTTCAGTGTCTAATCTTGCATGTTTCTTTATTATCCATATCCTAGCTAAAGTGTCGTTGTATTATCAGATGATACAACAAGGGAAAAATCTTTCTTTTGCAGGCCTTCCAGGGACGTCAGGGCAGACCCCTCAGCTTTTCCATTCCCAGGCGTTAGGTGGGGGGTCCACCACCACAGCACTGCCAGGGAACACCCCGCTCTACACCACCCCCCTCACCCCCATGACCCCCATCACACCTGCCACGCCAGCCTCAGAGAGCTCTGGAATAGTACCACAGCTACAGTAGGTTTCATATCTCACTTTTGCATTATTCGACAGTGAATACTAGAGAGAGGCAGGAAAATGCAGAGGGTAGTACGGTTGGGTGATTGGATGAATACATCAGGGATTGGCAAACGACTGAATGCATTGCTGGTTGGTTTTTCAAAATTTGGAAATGTAGCCAGATCCTCAAATGAGGAAGCACACACAGGGACAAACATTATACTGTAGTTGATTCAAAATGTATCTAGAGCTTAGACACAGCAGACATTAAAGTTTAAATGTTTAAACTTTGAGTGTTTAAAACTTTTTCAATTCCAGTCATCACGCCCTCACCGTGCATGTGTTGTGTTTGCATGTCTCCCACTGCCTCTTCATCTCCTTCTACCTGTCTCTCTCTCTCCCCACTATCAGGAACATAGTATCTACAGTGAATCTTGGCTGTAAACTTGACCTGAAGACCATCGCTCTGAGAGCCAGGAACGCTGAGTACAACCCCAAGGTGAGACAGACAAAGACTCTGTATGATACCACCAGCTCCGTTGATTTCTAATTGAGATTTATGTCATCTTGGTTTTTGCCCACAACACCCAAAGGACTATTTGGCTGATGTTTTAGAATGAAAACATTTATTACATTAAAATATCCAAATATGTTTTTGTAGTTTGTAGTTCATTAGAACCACATTTAGAACCAAAACTGGGACAGACATGCAACAAAAAACAGCTGTAATAACATGATCTCCCCCCAGCGTTTTGCTGCAGTCATCATGAGAATACGAGAGCCCAGGACCACAGCTCTCATCTTCAGCTCTGGAAAGATGGTCTGCACTGGAGCTAAGAGGTCAGCACACCGCTCATTAGATACTGATGAACCTGATCGGACACACAGGCAACCTTTCAAGATAGTGTCGTCTTTAGCAGGGAGGGTGATTGGTAAACCTGCTGACACACAATATCCAATTGGGAATTGTCTTGACTCTATTTGAATAAACAAAGGGCAAAAAATAAGCTAGATATTAACTTCTCTCCCTTCTTGTCTGTTCATCTCACCTCCTTTCCCCTCTGCAACACATTTTTTCTCTTCATCTTTCCCCATCATCCGCCTCTCTGACCTCCTCCCATCTCCTTTTCACTGGTCCTCTTAGTGAGGAGCAGTCGAGGTTAGCCGCCAGGAAGTATGCCCGTGTGGTGCAGAAGCTGGGTTTCCCTGCCAAGTTCCTGGACTTTAAGATTCAGAACATGGTGGGCAGCTGCGATGTGAAGTTCCCCATACGGCTGGAAGGACTGGTCCTCACTCACCAACAGTTCAGCAGGTAACTTTAAAGTCCTGTTCACTCCACCCTGCTTTTGCCAATTTGATTTTTACATCAAAGGTAACTGGGAGCAGCTCCTATCCGGCTTCTCTTCAGGCAGAGCTTTCTAAAGCTGAGGAAAGTTCCAACTTTGTAAAAGAGCACACATGACATTTTTATATTAAAAAAATAATAATAATTGTGAGCTAATTCTGACAAAGTTGAGGCGGGGTGTGACGTTATGTAGGCAGCCGGCAGTTTACAACAACCAGAACCAGAATGAAAATGTAGAAAGTACCGTTGGATGACAGCACAGTCAGAAGACAGAAGACTGCATCGAGTTGGTTGGGATTGAAATGATTTTCAGGATACCTGCTAGAGACGATATGCAGAGAGCTATGAGCCACCCTCGTAGAGTATACGTCAACTCATGTAATGTTAAGGTTAAAATATGATCTTAATAATGTGGCCTGTCTGTTCCAGCTATGAGCCAGAACTGTTTCCAGGGCTGATTTACAGAATGATCAAACCCAGAATCGTCCTGCTCATCTTCGTCTCTGGGAAGGTTGTACTGACGGGTAAGTTGGGCTCTTCTCTGCTAGCTGCTCCAGTTCACTGATTATTGGTTATGATGACAATCCTCGTTGTCCTTCAGTTTCTCACCCATTTTGCTTTTGACTGTACTTACAGTGCATTATTGGTTGTCTGGATTTCAGCAGGACACTGACAGTGAGCTGACACCAGGCATGCTAGTATTCTAGGAGTTCACAGGAAATATTCTATTTAAAACTGATATTTTGACTGTTTATTCATTAATTCATATAAATCAACAGAAACTGTTATTCCGCATCCGGGACAGAATCATAATTCTCTCTCACTTACCAGAAACATGCAATTTAAAATTAATTGCATAGAAATCTTTCCAATTCCTAGAAAACACATTTAGGATTTAGGATTTTATCAAAATGGAAATGGGTAAAATGCATCTGAATATGATGATGATGCATGTCTTGTTTCTCTGCCTGTTTTATGTCTTGCTGTGTGTCAAGGTGCCAAGGTGAGAGGAGAGATCTACGAGGCGTTTGAGAACATCTACCCCATCCTGAAAGGCTTCCGCAAGACAACGTAGACCCCTCTCCTCCTCCTCCCTCACCCCTCCTTTTTACTCTTATTTTTTTAAAAGTCGCGTCGGAATCAAATCTATACGTTGACCTCTGAAAGTGGACTGCCATAGGGGCTGTTGTACAGGGATGTGATCTGCTTTTTTATTTGTTAGTTTTGTCCCAGTGTGTTTTAGATTTTTACAAAACACATTTTTTGTACAGGCTTTTGTTGCTGTGTTCGGATCATATCTGATTGTATATTTTAGACACAACTTTCCATTAATTTCCAATGGAGACTTCCTGTTTTTCTCCAATGTTCCCATTTTTCTTCAGGCTTTTTGCATTGTCCTGATCACATCCCTGGTTGTACATAGTACACGAAGAAGATTGGTAAAAAAGCTCCAAATTGCGTGAATAGGGGGGACAATGCTGTATCTTTAATCAACACATTTTTCAGTTTTTAAAAAAACTCCTCATTTTAAGCCGTTTATAATAGTTTTTGTAAACTAGGTTTTTATTAATTGTGTACTCGGTTCCCCCATTGTCTCAAGATGTGCTGTCGGATCTGACTGCTTCACATTCCTTTTGTGTTAAGATATCAGTTCAAGGATTTACAACTGTATTGATCGATTTGTTTTCGAAGAAACTGTCTTAGGTTACGAGCTTTATCCTTTTGCAGTAACTTCCACGTTCGTATCAATGGGATCTGGGTTCAATTCTAACTCTAATACCCAAAATCCAAATTCAGATATTAGAAAAACTGACTGAAATAAGTGAAAATGAATGCTCTTACATTTTGAATTGAAGTTAAATTGACTCAAGCCCTGGTGTTGGATCCATCTGCTCTTATGAACTTGTTGGTGAGCTCTCCAAGGTTTGTGTTGCAATGCTTTACTTGATAGACAGTCGTTTTGAAAGTGAGGTTTTAAATTCATTTTCTCTGGTAGGGATGACGTCAATTCACAGTCTAAACAGCCAGGATTTTTTTTTTTATAGACAGATTCTACATACTGTAACTTTTTGTCATTATTCAGAATCAAGTGTTTTAGTAGTTAGTCTGTATTATTTTAAATTGAATGTATCATGAATTGACTCCATCCCTGAAGGTGATGATATGTGGCAACTTTTTGAGCTAATAAGAATTTTGGCCTGTCGGAGGGATGAGGATCAGATCAATGTGAATAACTGGGCTGTGTGAAAAAGATACTCTTGGTCCTAAGAAAGAAGAGCCCATCCACATTACCTCAGAGTGCTGCCTCTGTATCATGACTTTGGTATTGTGGCTCCTTCTCCATTCACTAGCACTGATAGGCACTATGATGGTGGGACAAACTATGCATCATGTTGCCTTGTTAATACGTACTACATTGTTTTCTTGTTTTCCTTGTTATTTTTTTGCCGGTTTAAAATGCTATTTAAGAGCTTTCTTTTAAAGATTTATTCCTTGGCATAGTTGGCATAATTCTCTGAAATTCTCTGTCTTGGTTGTCCAGACTATGTGCTCACCCACAGACTTGGTTAAACAAAATATATTTAAGTATTTGTATTTGGCACTACTTGGTACGCTTAATTAGTTATCAAGGTCTTTTTTCCTGAAGTATTCAAAATGTATTTGGCTACTATTTTCCAAAGTCGGCACAAGCACCTGGTATCTGCCAACAGCGTCTGTATGGACAGCAGAACAGAAAACTGAGGCATAAATACCAATGTCGCTCTGGGATTCTGAGATTAGCAGCAGTCAAGCAGAAGACCATGAAAGCACTGTCACATCAGAATGCAGTTCTTGTTCTGTGTCTTGAAGTTGTTCATTTGCTGCAATGTGCATAATTAAATCTGTACATGCTGGATGTCTTGTTAAAGCCTTCTTACTGTAATACAGCTTTAGCAATATTTAACACTTTTTTATTTCATTTAATTTAATTCTCCAGTACACACATTGACAGTCATCAACTGGTCCTGGAAATGTGTGCTCACCCAATGTTTTTTTCCTCCTGGCTATTGATAATTGCAAATGAGCAGAAGTACTTCTTGATAAAGATAAAAAGTACCACTATATTGGTCACCCTGTATAGTTAGATGTGGTAGTATATTTTTCAACGAACACTAAGCAAAGTAGAAGTAAGTCAGTCCACATGTTGCTGGCTGAATTGTCTGCACCTGTATGGGCTATATGGACCAAATACTACAATATTATAACAAAGTGATATTGCAGATATTGAAGTAAGGTCAAAGACAGTGGTATGACAGTATTTATACCTCATTCATAAAAACAGCCTGCTTGTAATTCATTCATAAAATTTGTTTCAAATTTGTAGCCAACATTTGTGTGCAATGCTAAGTTCCCTTTTAATTGGGTATTTAAGTAATTTTTACTTTGCCAATAATTGAAAATGATCTTGCAGTTGAGTTGATGAAATCTAAGTGGTCTGGTCTTTTAGGAACCATCTGACAATCTGTTAGAAAGTTCAATTTATTTGTTCACCATGAGGAAATTCTGTTTTCAGAGTTTCCCCAACTCTGAAAACAGAATGGTGTGGCGTTGCGATACATACAAACTGGATGTTTCAGTATGGTATTCATAGTAAACCATCTTTTGACAACAGTTAATAGACCAGTGTCTACAATAAATACACTTCAGCCAGACATGAACCATCGTGCTGATCTATGTTTGTTCTTGTTTAACAAGTGCCACAAATGATTTAATAGTCCTGTTTTTTCTTTTATTGAGCAATACATTCACTGGTACAAACAAAAAGAAGTCCTGTTTTTTCTATAGGCTGGTAACGTCCTGATGGAAGGGGGATGAAGGCTGAATATAATTGAGTGAATTGCTGAGTGTTTTCAGCAGAATTAGAGCCAAGCCCTGACTGCTGTACCTCTAGCAGTTCCACTTAAAGCTTGAGCTTTTTAATTGATTTGTGGGAAATAAAGGTATTTGATACAAAGAGCAGCAGTACATAGTCCAGTCCACTCGTCGGGGGTGAGTGACATCGGTGGACAGTTAAAAAAACAAACATGACGTGTGATCTCTTGTATGAAAACGGTATTGCTCCAATCAAAACAAAACCAGTTTCCTCACTGCTGTTGTCAGTTGTCGCCTACATCAAAGTAGTGTCCCAAACTCTGGTTCTGGTCAGGACCAGGGAAATAATATGGATGTTGTATCTATATGTGTTGCTCTGAGCTGACGTCCTGCTTCCAAATGAACTCTGGGCAGTAGTGGTTGTCGTAGCTACAGCTAACGGAGCAAGTGTAGACAGCCAGCGTCCCCCAGTCAATGCTGGCATCTGTAGAGTCCACACACAGACTGTTTAACAGCTGGGGCATCACCTGGAGAGACACACACCATTATTACTTGGTGGAAACAGACTGTTCAAAAGCTTGGGTGTTACCTAAGGAGAGACGCAGACACAAACAGTTATGGTATATGCTAGCACTCAGGGTAGTCCAAACCAGGGTAAGGCATTAACTTTTCTTCAGAGGGACTTTTTTGCTCCTTGATATGATTTTTAGGGGCACTTTTTTGGGGCAATTTCATTGAATTATGAAATAATACATTTGCAAAACAAACACTCAATTTGTACCACTACGATGTGTTTTACTTTAAATCATAATAAACCATCACAGTAACTATCAGTGACATTTTCTACTGCTTCAGGCTGCGTACTCAGCCCAGAACGCACTGGAAAAAAATGCCCAGTCAATGAATCACCTACGGTGGCCCACGGGGGACAGTAGTAGCACTCACACGGGAATATTTGACTTGATGAAAACTATGTGAATAGGCTGAAATACAACAAAGGGTACTTTTAATTATCGAAGCCATTTTTTGTCCACTCATTTTTAATTTTACAGTTATTTTATATATCATTCATTTCTGAACCTGGTCAGAACACGGAGCTACACACACACACATACATTTACAAAAATAGGAACAAGTCCATAATGGCACACGTCCCTTCACGTCATCAATCTGCATACATGAGTTTCTACGCACAACATCAGATTAATACTCAAGACTGTAACGTGTGCGTGGAGAGGAGAAGAGAAAAGGGTGCGTGAGAATGAGTAAGAACATATATAGAAGAGGTCAGAATATTTCATTTCAAACAACCAGCAGTTACCTGGAACTCAAAAGTCCTCTTGGCGCCACAGGTGCATGGTGGGATATCTTGATCCGAGGGGATATGCTGAGAAGAGACCCACAGGGGAGAGCCCCCTCGACTGTAACGCAGCACCTACAAACAACACAGCTCTGTTAGATAGACAGAGAAAAACATGTGTGGTTCACTTTTCCAACGTATCAACAGGGTCTTGGATGATTTTACCCGTCTTTGAGTTCAGCTGCAATTGTGTCTTAAAGCAATGCGCTGTTTTATTTTTACCTGGTGTGGTTCTGGAGCGATCTTCTTCTTAAACCGCTGGAACACTTTGGTGTCTTCAGTCTCATGCATAGCCGCCTCCTCCAGGTCTGTCTCTGCTAGGGCTGAAGGATGGAGGGTCAGATAGGTGGGTGGATGGATGGATAGATGGATGGATGGATGGATGGAGGAGAGAGCACCACTTTTCTGCTCATATCAGTCTTTATTATAACAATGACTAAGGGATTTGTAACCAGGGTTGCCAATTACAGCAACAAAGGTAAAATTGGAGATAAAAGGATCCTGGCAAGACACCGACACTTCTTTTGAGAGGACGAACCCCCAGTGATCCTGCACCGGACCAGATATTATTCTTTCTAACTTTTGTGTAGGTATATATACCTGTATTTACAGATATTTTGTTTTGCATTGATGGTTTATATAAATATTCAGCCTCTTGCATTGTAAATGTGGACAGATGTATTGGTACTGTTTTGTAAATTGGGACTGGATTGTAATCTCATGACAGGCAGAGATCACACCCTTACGCAGGAGGTGTCTCTGTTGCCAATCAGTCACAGAGTGGACCTGATGACGCTGTGATGCAAAACACCTAGTTCACTTCTCTGTCTTAGACAACACAATATTTGTGATATAAAGAGTCTCTACAGACTTCTGGTGTGCGCTGGACTGTTCACATATTTTGACCTATAGTAGTGAGAAGTAGCACTGCTGTGCACAGGGTGTTCACGAATTCTTGATCAGCACCATTTTAAAGCTTACCTTCTGCTAAGGAAGGAGCATCTACACTCCTCTGAGCACTCTCCTCCTCCTCTCCTTTGTCCTCCTTTGTCTCTCCCTCCTCCTCCTCTGGCTCAGTGACCAGCTCAGACTCAGGGAAGAGGAATGGAGAGGCTGTGACAGCAGAGGCCTCTACACAGAGAGACAGATAAAACATACAGTAGAAACACAGTAATTCACAGTCTAGTGCTGATTCAATCGACTTTTTGACCCCTCAATTGTTAAATTTAAATTCAAATCTGTGCTTGATCTAGGTACTGGTTATTTGAAAGTGAATATTCTCACATGGCTTATGTGGAGTGGAAGCCCTCCACTTCGGCATCAACAGCCCAGCTAGTCAAGTCTAGTTCATTTGTACAGTCCTTGATCAGTTACAGTGTCAAAGGGCTTCACAACGCCCACATTATTAAAACAATAAATGACAACACCCCACAACTTTAGACCCTCAATGAGAACAAGGACAAACTCCACATAAACCTGAACTGAGAAAACAAATGGAAGGGAGAGTTGGCAAACAAAGATTAAATGTTCAGAAAATAAAGAAACATAAACAAAATGCACAGAAAAACTCAACTGACTGTTACTACCATGACCCCCCCCCACGCACGCACGCACGCACGCACGCACACGCACACACACACACACACACACACACACACACACACCTTGGCTGCAGCACTCCCTCTTGTGTGTGTGTTTCCAGTGGAGGGTCTGGTGGTGTTTGCCACAGTAGGTTACAGTGTGACAGCGGGAGCAGGCTTTGTTCCCAGGACAACCGCACATCCAGCACAGTTTCACCCCAGAGACGGGCAACACACTCTGGTCCGGCTCAGGACCACTGGGGGGTTCATCCTCTTAAAAATAAATCAATAAATGAATAAATAATAATCAGTGTCGGTGTCCTGCAAGAATCCTTTTTATCTCTAATGTTGCTTCTTTTTACTGGCCGACATCGTCTTACCAAAAAATGTTTCAATAGTAACATTGAATAGTAACATTTTGGAGATACAAGGGTACTGTATTACTGGCCTCCAGCATTTCAATGCTATTTTCAGGATGTGTTCAGGATGTGTTCCTCTGGATGACCATGACCTTTATTTACCAACAGTCTTTGAGTATGGCCAGCTAACAGTGGACTTCATTTAACCAGAAACACACATAACACATCAATGCCAAACCAGTGTTAAAATATTCTAATTGAAAAACATTTACCCAGCAAATTAGACAATAACATTGAGCTTGTAAAATGTATGTTTCCTATCATTTTGGCATGTTTTCAGCATTCCAAAAATGCAGACATATTGATAAATGAGGCCTGTTGATTATCAGACATGACAGGAAAATAAACTGTACGCTATAGTAGAGTGTTGCTCATTCTGGCTGCTCTTAGGATGCATGCACTAGGGCAATACATACCAGAAGACCACAATGTAGTCTGTAATTTGGGTGTAACAGATTCAGGCGTGCAACCAGCTAGGTTACATTAAATCTGTTCAAAACCTGGACAAAATAGCCATCGCATACTTGGTAAGAACTGAAGAACATTCATACTGCCGGTCTGCCTGGCATGCAAGCAAATACACAGACCTGGTGGAGGGTCGTAGGGGTAGAACTCGTTCCTCCTAGGCAGCTGGCTTCTGAATACTGTTATGGAGGAGAAAATGGAAGACAACTAGACAACTTGTTAAAAAGTAACTTGTTAAAAATGATCCACAAATGCTACAGAGAGGAGAGGAGAGATATATTTCAAAACAAGTATGAAAAACATTTGGAAAAGCGACAAATAGAAAAACAACGCTAATCTTTACTGGTACCTTTCATACAGCAGCTGTCGTTCCGCGTGTAGCAGTCAGGCGTTTTGCAGCAGAACAGAAACAGTGTTCTGTGGAAGCTTCTGTCCTGACCAGAAATTGGCGCATACACCTGCAGCAGAGACGGAGAGGGAGTAACTCAACAGAACAACAGGGCTGTGATCCAGATCGCCTCAGATGAGTCCAAAATAATCCAAGGTTTAGTTGAGTCCAAGATGAGACCGTTAGGAACTCAAAGGCTCTTTGTCTTCACCACACCAGACACTCAGGCCTGTGTTTTTGTAAAATGTATCTACTATAACTACATCAAAAAACACTTCCTGCATGTATGGCCTTCTGCAGACATTTGTACATCATGTATATTGCTCTAAATTCACATATCTGCTTCCTCCAGTTCCAAAAACTGGTTGGTTGTTACATACTGCATGTTTACTGATACTTTTCATAATAATTCCATGAGTGTGTATTTATATTTTTGTTAATACTTCTATGTGTTATGTTTATACATACTTATACACGCACATAGCCTACATATATAACATTGTGAAGACCTCTAAAACTGAATTTAATTTGGTTCGTTGATTTGGTTTATCTAACTACATTAAACACGAAACACCTTTAAATGCCTTTTAAATTTAGATTACATGATTCAAGGCCTTTTTAAAAAACCTGCAGATACCCTGTATGTATGTAGCTATAAAGTTGGTTTCATCTTATCTTATTATCATATTAATATGACTAATGTGAATCCACGTTCGTCTCCAAGACACTAACCTGCAGGAGGAAGGCCATAGGTAGACGGCATATCTGACACTCCGTCCCGGGAAGGCAAGGCAGGTCTCTCTGGCTCAGCCACGCCGGTCTCCCTCCGACTTTACTGGGGAACTGCGGGCTCCGAAGCTGCCACGGTTCTGCGTCCTCCAGGAAACCCAGAACAACTTCTGTGGCGGACATGTGACTTGAACTACCGGCCATTTTAGAACAACTTTCTGTGAGAATTGTTATTTGTCTAAGAAATATATAAAGACGCCATCGATAGTCCAAGAAATCTATGAAGAAAAAACTTCCGCTGTCACAACACAACAGCGTGCGGCGTGCGGACTGTTCTGAAGTGCGTCCGGCGGGAAACATAAACCGGCCGCTGTATCGTTCCGCAACACTCGGCGCTCTCGGCGGAACCGATTGAAAACATTTGACGAAGCAGAGTACTTTGTAGCTCATGAGAAGCTGTGAGACATACGGTTGATTTCCGAACAACAGCCCCGATGTCAAATCGAATAAAATGTTATGTACGGTTGCTTTTCCGTCTCAGTCGTGTGTCGTAACCTGGGGACATATTTCCATTTGTCCACCAGATGGCGACTTTGCGCTAGTTTTATTGCGTTATGCCGGAGTTCACAAACGTTTTCATGTCAAGACTGATTAAATAAATCCCACGGACCACCATTTGATGAGATTTTCTCCCAAAGACCACACGTCTGAGAAGATTTCTGTTGATAGGATTTAGTACAACAACTGGAGATAACAGTGAGCACAGCAGCCATTCCTATATTCTCTCACTGCCCCATCCTCAAATTAAATAAAAGTGAAATTATAGTTGTCATCACTTTGCTGGGAGCCCCCTCAATCCCCAGGTCTATTCTTAATACACCCAATGCAGAAAATGGAACTGTAGGGGAAACTTTATCAGGCAGCATTACAGAATAGCCAGCTGCTAAATGAATATTAGAGGAAACACTTCTTTTTTATGTTGTCCCAGTTATTATACTGATATTCTCTGTCGCCCCCCTTTCTGTCTCCCTGCCCCTCTCATTTTCTCTCCATTTTCTCTTTCTCTCCCCTTTGCTTAATTCAATTCAATTCAATTCAATTCAATTCAATCTGCTAAATACAAGTGAATAAATTCAATAACAATTAGTATATACCATTAAAAAACAGTTTCAATTGTCTATTCCGGAAGTGTGAGTGTGTGTACAATTGTTTTTAAATTATTCAAATAATGAGTATAAGTACAATTAACCATAAATAAAGTATGAATACAGGCCGGATATAATGCAGCCTCTCTCTCTCTCTCTCTCTCTCTCTCTCTCTCTCTCTCTCTCTCTCTCTCTCTCTGTCTATCTGTCCCTCTCTCTCTCTCTGATAGTTCATGATGTCATCTGGTTCATGAGGAAGGGGTAGGGGAGGTTGGGTCTGTCTGACCACTGGGCGGCTGGATGGAGAGAAACTGTTGTAGACGGATGAATAAATCCCCTTTTCTTTTCTTTACTTTTCTTGATCAGGCCACACGCTACAGACGCGACGCGTAAAATGGGCACTGACTCTGCTCTCAGTTGCTTGGCGTTGGGTCAAACTTTCCGGATTTAATCATGGAAACAAAAAGGAAACGGGCAACCGCAACAACAATAAGTCAGTTGACACGCCGTTCAGTAGCTGATAGCGGAAGAATGGGGGATTCAAAAAGTCTCCCATATCAGGATTGAATCTCCTACTCGGGTCTCCTCCAGCGACTTTCCATCCTCTTTCTCATGCCAAATGCCTCCG
>CABFOQ010030649.1:0-17289 GCA_900660455.1 Gephyroberyx darwinii
ATGATGGGGAGCAGACGATACGCTTGTTTGTTTGTTTGTTTGCTGTGTGTGTGTGTGTGTGTGTGTGTGTGTGTGTGTGTGTGTGTGTGTGTGTGTGTGTGCAGGCACGTGAGAGACACAGGGCTTAGTCATCATGATTTCATATGTGTTTTTGTCAACCTGGTGAACTAGTGAGTACGGTCTGGTCTGTGTTCCTGTTAGGATAGGAGCAGCTACATGGCTGTACCCCTGCAAGTGTCTTCCATCTTCCCAGTCTTTTATTAGTTAATTTGCAATGTCACTCATGATCTGCGAATGTGTATGTTTGCAATGTTTTGCAACATCAAAATATAACTGAAAACCCCTTTGCATGTGATACACAAGCAAAACCCCCTCTCTCATGGAAACATACTTGATTGACCTCAACCACAGAAAGGCACTCTCACATCCCTAAAATTTGAGGGAACTCTCACAAACATACCCTCAAAATAAATCTGGGAAAATAACTTTTACTACTTTTCTCACACTGCTATAGCATGAAGTGGACATCACAAATCACACGTAGGCAGGCTGTACATGTTGGGGCCAGCGACAGCAGAATCTCTGCCCATCTTTCACCGCAGGCTGAAAACCTACCTCTTCAGGAAACACTACCCTGACCCTTCCTCTTAGTACTTGCCTATTTCTTCATTTATTTTCCTGGGCTCTTGTTTATTAGCTTTTGTTTATTTGATTGACTTATTTGTCTCTTTTGTTTAAATAAAAAGTAGATAGATAACTTATTGCACTTTTACCTTAGCACTGGTTCTGCTCTTAGATGCTTGTTTAGGAAGGAAATGCACTTACAGTTTCTGGTGAATAGTAGTTCTCTTGCCTACCTATGTTGAATGCACTTATTGTAAGTCGCTTTGGATAAAAGCGTCTGGCAAACGAATGTAATGTAATATAATGTGCTCAGCTTTGAAATCGGTATGAACAAACCGCCATCTTTATTATGAGACACATTGCTCATTTGTTTCTTCTACACTACTAGATAATGACATCATGGGTCACTCAGACTACATAATGGGACCGATGACCAAGACTGATGATCCCTTAGTTCACTGCACGCCATCACCCCCCTCTCGCTCTGCCAAGTATTCAATTAGGGTCAGTGAGTAATTGGGTGTAGATGAGGAAGAGATCATCGTCAGGCTGGATGTGGAAAGTCTTGGAAATGTAGCGGGGTGTGTGTGTGTATGTGTGTGAGTTGAGAGAGAAAGAGAGAGAGAGAGAGAGAAAGAGAAAGAGAGGGAAAGAGAGGGAAAGAGAGGACGAAAGAGAGAGAGAGAGAGAAAGAGAGTTTCCCTTGCCGTGTCTAGGGCGACTTAGTTTCTAAACAAGCCGCATAAACACTCTGTAGAGACATCAGAAATCTCTGAAAGTCTCCAAGGTTTCCTCACCATCTGCTTGTGTGGCTCATTAATTAAACTAAAGTTAATGGAAAAAGCCAGGGAGGCACATTAGGAAGAGGGAGAGCCGTGTCAGACTAATAAGACCTCACATAATATTGACTCCTATTAAAACAATTTGCAGGTTTTAGTCCAAAAAATGATATATATGCATTTTGGAGGAAAGAATGTCATCAGTCAATATTTTACAAACACAGATGATTTTATCCTCTAAAACATACAAATTTTTAGGCAAAGGTCTTAAGATGACTCACAAATTTAAAAGTAAGCTTTACTTTTATTCCAGAAGAATCTGGGCCAATCTCTTTGGTAGTTATCTCATTTTGGAAAGATACAATTTTTCATCCACATCTGCTCTCCCTCATTTCTATATCACCGTGCAGTGGCAGCGAAGTGAATGGCCATGTTGGTGTGGCTTTTATTTGATGGTTGGTTCCCAGATAAGATCCAGCATGATCCAGCATGGCATTATATGGCACCTTATTGCGTACAGTAATGATACCAAAGTCCACCCACAACTTTGACTCATATATCTACCTCTTCCATGACCAGTTTTTTCCTTTATGACCCCCATTGAGACTTTCAGCTCCCCCTTGACACCAACAACCTCTCGCCTTATCTAATTTTTCCTGTTTGTGTTTCCTGTGTGATTACTGTAATTGTTGAAACAACAGTGGGGTTGACTGACAGAGAGGAATACAGTAGACGTTGTAAAAGCAACACTGAATGCCAACACAGCAACCTTGGAGCAATAGTAGAAATATGCCGATGGGTGAAGCTCAAATGCAGTTACATATTTTGTAATTTCTATTGATGAATATTGTGCTGCTACAATTACAAACATGGTATCAATACTACTAAGTATGAGTACATCATTAGAAGATATCTGTAATTGGGGTGGTCACATGCACAGTATGATATATAGTTGTGTGTGCTGCCCAGTCTAGGTTTTAAATGTAGCAGAAATAGCAAATAAACAACCAGAAAGATAGCGTATGGAGAGATATCATCTGTTTGTCCTGAAGGAATCATTTTGGAAAATAAGGGAATGGAATGGATGCAGCCTGTAACAAGATGAGGGATATCGCCAAGAGGAGCAGAGCCTGGAGGATGGGAGAGGAGGGATAGCATCACATTATTAAATCCAACAACATCTAACATCTGCAGTTATACAATACCTTTTTAAAATAAGGTTTGATGAGTTCAGAAAACGTTTTTGATTTTATTATTATTTATTTATAGACTTTTTTCCTATTAGTAATTACTGTTTTCAAAAATACAGAAAATAGAGGTTACAAAGTATTAGGGCTACCTTCCTGCTTGTTGAGTTGCACCCCATTCTGTACAATCAATGTCCATGATTGTCAAGAGGACTAAAAACTCTTTAACATCTCCTCACATTCAGCTCCATCTCCCCTTCAGGAGTGAAGTGGATTTAATAAGTTAAATCAATAAGGAATCACAGCTTTCACCTTGATTCACCGGGTCAGCCGAGTTCATGGAAAGAGCATATTAATATTTTGTCCTCTCAGTGTAAATTGCATTCATTGAAGAATAAATTCATAGAGATTATTGTAAAACTGCCACCTCACACTCACTTTGATTTTGCACACTTTGAGAGCAGCGATAGACCACCAACAAGGTTAATCAGTGAAGCATTGAAATACAAGAAAACAATATTGAACATGAACTTTTTTATTTTTTATTTTGAACAAGGTTTATTTATTAAAGTTTTTACATTACAAATGAAGGTTCAGACATACATGAATGCAATCAAAATGGCTTCAATCCCCTCTTTTACCATCTGCCTAGTCTACCCTCCCTCTACGATCCCTCCACACACAAATATCATCCCTCCCTCACCCCCATCCCCAGAACATGAAGGAGAAAGTGTCAAATCAAGCCGAACCAAATTAGGCCAGGTAAAGTAGACAAACAGATACAATGATAAAAAAACAAAAGGTAAATAAATAAAATAAAAACAAGCAAACAAACAAACGAAAGGGGGAAAAAAGGATAGACAATATCATACTGATGGGGTAGCTTTAATGTTAAAATGATCAGAGTGCAAATCTTCCACAAATGAAATGGTTGCCATGTTAAAGTAAAATGTGCGGTTGAGCCACTGACTGTATGTCTAATCTTTTAGCGTCTGCATCATTTCTCTTATTGAACATGAACTTTTACTTTGATATTCAGATCATATTAAATACCTCAGTACTTTGAACTGAATGAAGATTTTCATGCTTACTTCTGTAAGAATGATGCACGTCTATCACTGATTAGCACTTTATTTCAGCTTTATGTATCCATATTCATGTAGCATAGTGGAACGGCATTGTGGAAGAATAAACCCAATCATGCATGGCCACTAGAGGGCAATAAAGCAGAATACATCTCTGGTGTGGACTAAGACACTTGCCTTTTATCCACTTGAAGGAAATCGATGTGTTGGTCATTGTTTAATAGCAAACACGGACCAGCACAAACATTAAATCAGAAGTAGAATATCTTTTAACAGTTTCACATTATCCTGTTCATGGATTTGAATACCCTCATGACATGAACCTTCACTGCCCTAAGTTACATACGCAGGAGTTTCCCCTATGCATGCTCTGTTGCTGCGAAGTGTAAACTGGGTTCACCATCATGGTTAACTGGCCAACGACGTGCTTCAGTGATCATCAGAGTTGTTACCTTTTCCCTCCTTCTACGGGGCTCTGTGGAACTGCATCCTATGCAAATGCCATGACAGAAATATACTTGATCCCCCTCACCTGGCTGCTGCTTTTAAACATGCAAATCAATCACACTTTATCCTGTCTTTCTCTCTGACTGTAGAATTTGATTCAGTTTTCACATCTACTAGTTTCACTTTTACCATGCTTCACTCCAACTACCCCAATCTTGTCAAAATGTGTCAACTTATCAGTTTTCATCATCCTGGAATCTGTAAATCCAAGATGGCTCAGAGCTCTAAAAATAGCAGTTTTACTGAAGTTTCCAAAAGATACTGAAATAAAAACCCAAACAAACTTTGTAAATCTGTGAACCAGACAGATTTCCAAGTAATATTTAAACTGTATTTACAGATAATTCCCTGTCAGTCATGTGAAGATTATTGTTGGATTCTGGTATTTCAAAGAGGGAAGTGTGTACTGTCACTGTATTTTCTACCAAGGCATGCGGTCGGCAGACGGCTAGGACCACAGGCTCCTTCAGCTGTACTGGAACCATTTTAGACCAACTTTAAATAATCTCCATCCCAGCAGCACCTGGCCACTGTGTGGCTTCTAGTCAGAAAGAGGTTGTGTAATCAGTGTAACATGTCTAGGTTTAGCCATATAGTTGGAAACAAGGTTTCAAACCACAAAGATCCTGTTCCTCAATCAATAATGCAAATAACCGTTACACACACAATAAATCTGCTCAAAGATTGAATAAATCTGATCACAGATTTATAAGACAAAATATAAAGAAAAATTGGCATTGTCTATGAATATTGTCTGTGTGTTAGGCTTTGAAGAACAGCATCCTAAAAATATTAGTAAGACGTGATGAGCAGATTTCCCCTGATTCCCCTCACAGTTAATTTATTTGACAGGTAGCTTTCTGTTAACTCATGTTCTCGTGACTACCACCTTTCTGGCTACCCACATCCCACCACTACGGTGCCTTGCCCACACACACGCACACACATACACACACACACACACACACACATAGTGAGCACTGAACTGTCAATATTGTGATCATGGTCCCCTGGTTCTCTTCCCCCAGGGACTGGCACCCCACCCTGCTCTACCCCAACATCCAGCCCCTTCTTTTCTACCACTAAGTTTTGTTTCACTTGCATATGAAACACAAGGACCACAGACTAGCTATAATCAGTATGTCTGTGCTAAAGGGCCACAGAGCTGTGAGATTTATGAGGTTAGTCAGTATTTGCATGGTCTGTCTTGAAGACATCTTTTTACAGTGAAAATGTTGTAATACAATCAGACAGATGATGTACAATGTGCAAGGCACTGAATGTACTTCAAAACATACTGAGGCATTGTCGTCATAACTCGCTCACAATCCCATTCATGTTATATTGACATAGCAGAGTTTACAGATGGCTTGAATCCCCTACATATATCCACAGCAGGCCTGTATGTAGCCTGTTCCTCTTTTTGTGGGGAGAAGTTGCGTGCTGTGTTGGATCATCTTCCTGGGCTCCTTCCTGTGTTTCCTGTCCAGAGACAGATCAGGCGGTCAGGGATCACTCTGGTCGGTGATAGCAACAACCAGAACACAGACTGACGCAACGCTCTGCTGTCCCCTCACCCGCTGACAGGGACATACTGTAGCTCAGCATGAGCCCAGTCTCCTGTCTGCACTTCATACCTCATCCAGACTTTAGTGTATTTATTATTACGAAGAGTGACATGTACTTCATTTCTGCAGTTCATTCTGATTTGCTTGTTCTACTGGACATAAAACCTCAGTGGTTTTATGTTTTATGTCATCCTAATGACATTCGTGCAAACAGTAGCCATGACAATAACCTTTGTGCTTTCATTTGATCATATTTGGGATGCTCTGAAGACTGGTAGGTTAAATGTTAAGAACAGTGGGAAATATTGAGATATGTTCACTGACAGCAGCTGACAAGGGTTATATAAGTCTCGAGAGTAGTCGTCACACGCAATTACATTTTCAATGATATAGTTCCTTACTTACTTCCTTACATTCAACAGCTTGCCAACACACAACACACTATAGGTCTAAAAATGTGTGTGTGCAGGTAAAAAAGTCCTTGTTTTCCTCAGGTAAAGAGTAGATAGAGTCACGCTCCTGTTTGCTCCCACCTGACACACAGTTAAGCCTGAAGAAGGCCACAGTTGGGGACTTGGGTTCGAAGGACATGAACTGATACTGATTAGAGGATATGATCCTTGATCACTGGCTACCATGGTGTGTGTGTGTACGTGTGTGTGTGTGTGTGTGTGTTTTTGTACGTGTGGTTAGGTGACTTTTCCCTATATGTCCCAGGATGTGGCTTCCACGTCCACCTGTCTCTCCACCGAAAGTGTTCTCAGTGCTCTCCCAGTTCCTCTCTGGATGCCTATTCTCATCTCACCCACGTTGGGTCTAAACCATAGTTCTCCCCAGAGACACCGCCAAACCCCTCAACAACACTGGTTGCATAATACAACCTCTGCATGGTAAGTCACAACTTTCCACCAGGCCATTTTTTTTTGCATAGATGACTTGCTCACCTGGCACTGCAGTACATGAATTTGGCCTTTTCAAAGCCTGGCAATAAATTGGTTATGGGTCTTGCACAATGTGTGATATCCAAACACTGCCATGCAAGGTATACCTATTTAATTTATTATTTCATAGTTTGATAAATAAAAAATAACACAACAATATACTTAACTATAAATCACCAAACCTAGCTTAAGCATGAGTTACTGTGTGCTGTAAATTTCTTATGTAACACCCAAATGCTAAATGTAATTCGTGATTCATACAGCAATGGATTCATGGAACATGACAACAGGTTTAACTGGTGATGGGAGGTCAGTGCTGAGTCTGCAGCTGATTTCTGAGACAGCTTGACATTTCTTTAAAGAACTGAAGAGTCAGCAATACATACAAATCCAACCACAAGAACAAAAAAGGAAAAAGTAATTCATCTAATCTAGCAGGAAAGGCTTTCGATATAGTTATTCCTCTTTCTTTTATTGAATTTCCTTGAAGCACTATTATTTTTTGTAAAAGAAGAGGTGTGTCCGTGTGATGGCGTGTAACACAACAGATTTCATACATGTTATGGAACAGATGGGCAGCCCTGGTTACGTACGGTGGCAACACCAGACCTGTTTGTCACTCGTCTCTGATGGTTTATTGTGGGAAGCCTCAGACGCCACAGAGTGGTGTTGCAACATGAAGATAACCACACAGCAGACACTGGAAATGTTCACAAAAAAAGAGACTCTGTTAGCAGAAATGTACACAACCCCGGGTCACCTTCTCCATTGCGTTCCCAGTTGTGTCTGGTGAAATGAATGGGAATGCCTTTGTCACATATATCCACATATTATCATTTTAAGTGCACTTATGGTACATGTAATGCATGGTTACTGGAGAACCGGTGAGGATATGTTATAAAACCTTTCAAATAGAATCTCAACGTCGGGTTTCTAGGTTGGTCGGCAGACACAGCAACAGTTGTATTTGCATGGGCTTTAGCACATCTCTTCCACTTGTCCCCGAAGACAGATTGTGAAGCATCGACTGAGATGGTGGCAATGATGCCAACTGTAGGACCGTCATTTCAGAATCACCATGTCCTTGAGAAGCCTTTGTGGTGTGTGGTGCTTCTATTGGCATTAAGGATACAGAGGTTAGGGGCTAAATTAATCCAGTCACAGACGTTGTTATGCGGGGGGGGGGTAGGACTCAGTTTCCTGCGACACTGTTTCTGAAGTAAGTTCCTGTTCTGTGGAACTCTTTAGAACTCCCCTACATACGCACACACACACACACACACACACATACACACACACACACACACACACCTATGATCTCATTTAGTAAACCTTTGATTTCACATTCAAATTAATTAGGTTTTATCCAGAGATGTCATGTGAAGAGCACATGACTTGATGCAGGGGTTTCTATCCTTTCATGATTGCTGGAACTGTCAATATTTTGGTCATTACAGAAACCCCCTTGTTCACTTATTATATGAGGCTTAACAAATAGACCACATGCGCGACTTGTGTAGTACTGCTACTAGTATATAAATGTACTTGGTTTATTGTTTGTTTGTTTGTTTTGCAAATGTTTGTGGTGATATTTTATGTTTGATAAAATGACCACTAAAAGCTCATGTCTTTAGTATTGGGGAACTGAGAGTCTGTATGTCTGTGTGTGTGTATGCACGCACATGCCTGCGCACATGTGTATACGTACGTGTAGGTACTGTAACTGTAACATACTGTACGCACATCTTTGCAGGTACCACAGCCTGGTTTGAGGTGTGAGATTTTCATCTCAATCTGGTTTCCAGTGATCTGCTGTGTGTTTGAGATGTAAGAAAACGGATGTCAACCCTTCGTGAATCACCCAGTTTGGCAGCAACTGGACATCTCTCTTCCTGGTCCTTTCTCTGTTTATCTCTTCCTCATTCTGGGGGATGTCTGAGAGTTTCCCTGGCATTAGGTACTGAAGAGCTTTCTTTTGGTTTCATAGAATAGTTTAGTTTCATCATTCTCAAGCCAATGTATTAAATAGCACTCAATCATAGTTTATGACACTCTCAATAGTGTGAGAGTTCCTTATTAACTGCTAGGGGAGATGCTGCCTGTGAAGAGGGAAAATAACAGAGTGAATGGTGCTTTTCCTGACAGATGTCATGAATTTGCCTTTAACTTGTGCCGATTAGCATCAATTTTGCAGTGTCCAATACAATTTTTGTATTGTTTTCAATTATTCCACAATCAAAATGAAATAAAACAAACAAATATTATTTTATGAAGACAAGTACAAATATAGATTTTTATTAAAAAATTCTGACGGTGATCAGAATAAAGATCAATGAGGTATACAGATAGTAAAACCCATCAGTAATGTATACCACCTTTCATTGGAAATCCTATGTAACTTTTATCAATTCTTCTACAAAGATTAAGAAGTTTATTTACTGTACAAAATAGAAAAATTGTAAATAAGTAAAATGTTTGTCTATCTGGTCTGTTTAACCAAATGTCCATCCTGCAAGAAAATCAAGAACAACAAAAAACACAGACAATGTAGAAATGATACATGTCAAATATAAAATTCAGTTTTGAGAACTCAAACGTCCATGACACCTAGTAGTCATCAACCAATATGTTTCTGAATGACATGGACTTCCAAAATGTAGATGAGAATAAAGATTCAACAGGAATTCACTAGAATATTTTTCACTGGAATGAAAAAAGGACAGCAGATTTACTGAGAAGGCAAAGTGGATGGAAAACCTTACGAAACTATAGCTGTGTGGCATATGACCTGGAGTCCTATTATGTATGCTACATGTTCTCTTGAGCTTGAAGATAACTCTCCTACAATAACAAAGCAGAGGTTACACATCAGAGCCTGTATTAGCGCTGTACGTATCCATGCTAAAGAGCTCCTTGTCAGGACTGTAATACTGCTGAGAGTTCAGGCGGTAATGGGCATGTTGTCCCTGTAGCAGGCTGTCCTCTGGGGGCTGCTGTAGCTGCACAGGTCCTGGTAGATGCGGGCCATCTGGTCACTGGCCACCTCATCAGGGATCTCCAGGTTGGGGCTGTTGCAGTACGGCTGAGAACGCCGCACGTTCACTGTCTCCAGCAGCTGCTGACAGTTCACAGCTGTGATCTGACAGACAGACAGACAAAGATGGTGTTGGTGTTCAATCGGTCAAGTTTAGAAAGTGTAACCCTTATCATTTTTTTATATGGTCAAAATATTTTTAGTGATTTAGTCCTTCTCTCCCTCAGAAAGGCATCATGACTCTCAGTTACACATGGAAAAGACATTGGGTATTTATAAAGCTCTATCAGTTGACCAGTTAACAGTTAAGACACCTGTTAGTGATCTATGACCGAGACAACTTGACTGGTCTTACCTGGACAACGATTAGTTTGGTCTTTGCAGTGCTGAGGTCATGGAGCTCCTCTCCAAAACACAGTGTCACAGTGGGGTCGGGGGCGGGGAACTGACCCTCCTGGTATAGCCCCAGAGCTGGGACAAACACAGTAGTTGAACAGCTGTTTACTATACCGACTAGGAAAGCTTCACAAATCATCAGTCAACAATCTGTATCCTGCTTTAAGTATTGTTAAGTACTGAATGTTTGCTGTGCGGATTTTGATCCTTTCAAGTTCTCAAAAGCTATGAATAAATGGAGGCTCACCTTGAAGGAACCTGCCTGTGTCAAAAATCTTCACCACAGCATCCCTCTCCAGTTTACAAGGCCCATTGCTGTAGTGGGGGCCCACTTCTCCCAGCCCACTCCAGAATACACGGCTCTGGCACAGCCTCTTGATGAAGATGCCCTCTCGATTGGCGCGGACCAGCACACCCCTCTCCAGGTGGCCCAGGAGCTTGCGTGTAACGTGGCGCTGGCGCTCGTACTCAATGAGCTCAGAGGGGGGAAAGTGAACACTCTGCATGGTCTCTGAACTGTAGAGGGCGCCGCGTACAAGATGCTGTTGGCCTGGGGAGATCCGGCATCCCTCAGGATGAGAAGCCACAGTGTTGTGCATCAGCTTCCCGCCATAGTAGAAACTGATCATCATCTGGGAAAAAGCTGTAAGAAAGAACACCTGGTAAGCTTCGAATAGAACTACTGAAAATATAATGGTAAATATGTTTCATTATCATCATAAAAACCAGTAGTTCAGGTGTTAACTACAATATTCTTGCATAATATCAATCAATACCTGAACTGAAAGTGCCCACTGGCAATGGTTCTTGATGCAGTGGGAAGGCTGTGGATAACAGAGGAAAGGAATGAATAAATGTCACTCTGTGTACTGTGGTTGTAAAGATCAGGCGCCCGCTGATCACACTGTCATGTCATGATTTTGCCACATCATCAGAAATAAAAATTTTCTGGCACGGTCTCACAAAGAAATAAACACCTTAGTCAGCAAAGTTCAACAGGATGTTAGTCAATTCTTCCATTGCAGAATTCAACATTCAAGTAAATAACCTGAATTTAGCACCCACGACTACGGGGTCGTGTCAGTGTGCTTTCCACTGTGGTTATTTTTAAGGTATTAAAGCTCATTTCAAGTCTTACTTGAGGACAGAGGAGAGAAATGCCCACACAGATAGAGGGCAACAACACAGAGACAGAGGTGTGAATAGTTACATGAATTACGAGAAGCGGGTGTTGTGTTATAAAGGGGATCTCTTACCATTCATGCTGCTCTGGGACCAATACTCTGGACTGGCCTGGATGCTACAGCCTTCCTCCTGCAAATGGATAACAACTCAATAAGTCCTTCCACTAAGTCCTCAGGCAACACGGCACCTTTTTGACGCCCTTCTTGTGTTAAGCTACCAGAGTAATGGAGATACTGGGGTTCCAAAACATGAGTGTGCACACCCTCCAAGTGCAGCATGGTGTGGATGAAAAAAGAAATACATAAATACTGAAGGGCAAAATCGACAAGTGCATAAACAGATGTGAGAGAGGAGAGAAACAGAGGCAAGAATCAAGGTTGGAAGTAGCCGGCTCACCTCTTTAATGAGCTCCTCTATTTCTGCGGGGCTGCAGTCCATGTCGGTAATATCACCAGAGCTAGCTGCCATGGTCATGCTTTTACCACCTATAGGCAGAAGAACAGCATGTTATTAGTCTGTTTCCTGCTGCACTCTCCCTATCCATTAGTGTTACCAGGAGAGGTCCGGTGATTGGTAATTATTGAGTCAGCACCACATGAATTAGACTGGGAATTTTAATAGTCTTTTACTCCATAAAAAAATCCAGTTTTGAGCAAAGATAATCAATCAACGCTGACTTTTCAAGACATCCGCAGGAACGTGAAAGAGGACTATTTGCTAGTAGCTGGATAATGAAGATAATGTTTTGTATTTAATGTGACAATGAATACATATACCCCAAAAAACACAAACTCACTCTTCTGCTCTTCCTCAGGCACAATTCGGTAGACTTTATAAGGCTCAGAGATGTCTAGCTGCGACCTCTCTGTCACCTCCTCAAAGTCAGGGCTTTTATTCAGGGCACAACGTAGCCTGGTCTTCCATGTTGCAGGCTCAGCCTTGTCCCCCTCCTTAAACTTGCCTTTAAACACAGCCCAGGCCTGTGGAAAGACAAATTCAATATTATGAAAGCTATTGTACCATAGCCTATTAAAGCCTTGATGGCTTGCTCTGGTGAAAGGCAGTTGTGGTTTTAAGGAAAACATGTTATATCTGATTTATTTTTTTCGACTGAAAGAAAGAAAGCCAATCAATCAATTAATTAATTAATTAATTAATTAACCAATTAATTAATTGATCCGTTAATTAATCAATCAATCAATCTGCCTTGCGTCAAAAAGTTGAGGATGCCACGAAAGGCTACAAAAGCAGCAGACCTATGAGAAGAGCTAAAACAAACCATCAAGGCTTTTAAGTTACACCGAGTCAGTTAGAATGAAGGAATGAAGAAAAATCCATTTAATTGATCCATATATTAGAGTCTTGTCAAACCTTAAAAATCGACGCGTCAACTTCTTGGTTATAATCCTGCTTCCCAGCGTGTTTCCAAGGGATGCGGAACATACTGTGGCTGTCATCCTCCCACTGGAGTCCGGAGTACTGACCGCTTTGGAGTTGCTCTACCAGCCATTGTTTCAGTCTCCGACCGCCCGTGTTCGACATCTTGATGGACAAGACATGTGTTTGGGTTATTCAAAAGTAACTAAAATAGGCTGACATAATTACATAATTACTAAGTCATATAAAGCCGAAGAAGTGACTATTTTGTTTGTTATATTCTACCTATTCTACCTAGATTTTTTAGCTGTTATAAATATAGAAATAAATAGAAATCACGAAAACCTTCAAGTGTCATACAATAAAACATGCCACAAAATATCCAATTAAAGCCACTTACTCTTTAACAGTCTGTGGAGTTCAGGTCTTGACCCCGTGTCAACAATGTTTATCCTTAACAGTAGGCAGATGACGGCGCTGTCAGATTCAATCAACTGAGCTTTGTTCTACCCAGGCCTAACAAGTTTATTATCTCCCGTCTAATGAATGAAGCATTGCTGGAAGGCGATTGGACAGCGGTGTCTAACTCTGACCAATGAGCTTATAAAAGATTCACTAGACCAGCCCAATAAGGAAGTGTTGTTCTTCTAACCAAGAGCGTTTCTAAGAAATGGCCTGATCGAAGTGGCTGAGGAATTGCTGCCCACGCCAAGCGCTGTTAGACGGCGAGCACTGAATAACGCGGGTAGTAACTAGTAACCTAGTGGTTGGGGGATTTCTCCGCTCGAGACAAAGGTGATGCGTCATTTCCACGCCCACTAAAGCACTGATCATAAACCTGGCGTGCAGGTAATGTGTTTCTTACGGTGTAGAAGTAGTTCTGTGTATTAGATGGATGAATCACAACAGATCAGTTTGTCTAATAATAAAATGAATACCACGGAAGCTGATGCATCTTGCCTTACCGATTTGAGTTTTTAATCTGATATGGTATAACGATATTCCTGTAATGTTCCAAAAGGCACATAGTTTAGCTGCTATTAACAGCATTACTATAACACATTACTATACGTTCACACATTGCAGTGAACATGAGTTCCTTTAATATCCACAGTTGACAGGCAACTCATTTTTTACGAATATACACCAAGCTCATTTTATTCTATTCTTATTCTCTTAGTTTATAATAACTATGTAACTATGTAATAGTGTAATTATTGCTTGATCAGATGAAAGTCCCTTTGTTGTCTCACTTCTATTTCCATAGAAAATTACTTCCTGTTAAGGGAGCATTTCTCCAATTTTTCTTATAGCAAGCATAAATTTATTTCTTCCCTGTGTGTGACTGTGTGACTCCCTCTCTGGACGTCCTGCATAGTCAGGCACTGACCTGAACATGCTTACACCTGATCTGACCTTACACACTTCTGCAAACCCACTATCTTTTTAGTTAAAGGGATAAACATCTGCGGGAATACTATGGAATTAAACTGAATTTGACATGAACAAATATTAAGAAATTTGCTGGCCAATTTCAAGCCAATGACCGGAGACACACTACAAGACTGGGATTAAATGTGGCTCCAGTGGCTTTCGAACAGTAATTCAATTCAAGAAAATCAGCTGAAAATCTAGTTTTCTCAGAACACCTTGATTTTTCTGGAAGTGGACGGTGCTATATTCATTTAGACAAACTGCAGACATGTCCTAACTCTAGCTAGTGTATTCATATTTGTTGAAACTGAGAAAATGTTTGTTTTCCATAATTTCCTTGATGTTAATGGTCTCAGATATGGGTGGTTCACGTGACATTTCTTTTGTAACTTTTTTGTGCAATAAAGGAAACAAAAAGTCACACCTTGAATTAGATTACACTAAATCTGGCAAGTCCCATTTGTGGAAAGAGATTTGTGGTGGTTTGCAGTAGAAGAAATCTGGCAAAATTATTAAATGTATATGAGATCATTTATTTACAGCAATAATTACAATTACCTCTTGCCAATATACTAAATGCAAGGATGAATTTGACACCATCTGTTCTGTACTTCTAAACTTACAAGAAAATATTCAACTTACAACCTTAAAAAAAGCTTAAACTGATTAATATCAACATTAACATTAATTGAAGTAGACTAGTTATTGTGATAATACTGTTTTGGTAAATTTAGTTATTTATACAACTGTGAGATGTCACACATTGCACATTGTTTTGGTGACAAGAGGAAAACATCACATCAAATGAAATGGTTATTAAATAACTCGTGTAATTATTAGTTTTTGAACACTTAGGATTCCAGGGAACACGATGATACAGAATACAAAACACTTTTAGCCCTTAAATAATCATTCATTTTCTTAATCCATTCCAGGAGCATGGGGGGCTGAAGCCTATCCCAGCATGCATTGGGTGGAAGGCAGGGAAACACCCTGACCAGGTTGCCAATCCATCACAGGGCGACAGACACACTATAACATAACTAAACAGTACGAACATGCAAACTCCAACCAGAAGTAGCTTGAAATCAAAGCCTGGTCCTTCCTGCTGTGAGGCGACAGAGCCACCAAGCTGCCACCCTTGTATCGTTGACAAATCAGAGGCTGTGCTCTTGTACCCAGATTGGTTGTTCTCTGTACAGTAAGAGTAGTCTCCAATATGATAGTTGAAATTTCTGTTATACAGTTGCCCTTTTGCGTACTCATATCAAGGCTAGGGCCTGTTTTGTGTGGTAGAATGAAATGGTTCATTTAGAAACTGAGAAAGTGGATGCTGTGGTGAAGTCACAAGCTCCATTCTGTCTAGAGGATTTCAGTCAGATCTGTTGTCTACGCTTACCTGTGTGGTAACAGTTGATTTAACACACAACAGGCAGCAGAACAGAACAGGACCAGGTGACGGGAGAGAAAGTCTGCTGTAAACCTCCATACAAACCTGGGATGTATCCGTCTGATCCACACACACACCCACACCCACACACCCACACCCACACCCACACACACACACTTCAATAACAGAATGTACTGTAACTTTGGTTTCATTGATAGTATATATTTATTGGCATTTACATATTTTTGGCAATCAAAGAGTGCATTTGTATTTAGAAAAACAACATAAATATGCTATTAGAACACTGAACTGTACCACTGAATTTATAACAAAATCTCTACAAATCAGCTTGTTTTTTCACAACACAGATAAATTAGTGTTTCAGTGAAATCAGGAAGACTTTAGTATTTGCACTGCAGAGATCCTTCATGTGTAGTTAGACATCTGATTATGACAAAGCTGTTAACTTAACTCCATATTTTCTATATCTTCCCAGTTTAGCCAGCTATGTATTGCTTAAGCTAAATCAGTCACCTTTTATGGCTATTGAGTTGAATTTTGGCCTTTAAATAAAGGAGATGGAAGTACAGGTGAAACCTATTCATCATGGCTAAGGTACTCAGGTGTTTAGAGTAAGGCTTCAGTGAGCACCAATACTCCTGCTGTGGCTGTACTCAGACCATTTAAGGGAACATAGGCGTTACTGATAGTAGAAGAGAGTCTGTAGCCCAATTCTAAACCAACCTCAAAAAAAAAAAAGACTAAATAGATGCAAATAAAGTAGTAAAAACACTTTGCTTTTAAGAGGGTATTGATTAAATCCTATTCATTCAGATTTATAAAGAATAAAAGGCTTTAAGTTAGATATAACTTGGGAGTTGATTTGGAATTGGGCACAGAATAAGAGCTACTGCAATTTCCAGACTGGACTGGACTGGAGGCCCGTGGCTCAGCTGTTGCTTTCAGGATCTTGGGGTTCATAGGGCAGAGCGCAGACGTCTACAGCCTGGTTTATCCAGCGCTGGACCGCTCCACTCCTCTGGCTCTCCTGTTGCTCTGTGTACTGGCTCAGCAGGAGTCCAACCTGCTCCTGGTCCTTAAATGGACTGGGACGGAAACTGGCCCGTAACCATGTTCGGTACTGGGGACAAGAGGAGAGACACAATATCACATAATACAGTAAAGTTACCGCGTTTTAACTACTACTTTGTAATCACATTTGTCATTTAATCAATAAAGCAGCAAGTTAAAACATATTGCCTGTTTTGATAAAATGAGTGAACCTTTTATAATCTCCTTTATATTCAAGTTTGCTTCCCCAGAACTGATGTTTGCCTGTATGTTGTGATGAAGAAAATTGGCAAATTTGTTAATGGGGAAAAAAAAGAAAACAAGCCATTACCACACATTTAGCATAGCTGGCCTTTCCATACCTAGAGCACATTAGAGCCTAGAACAGGCTAGACAGAGCTGAGGGAAGGGAGGGGGAGGAGGAGGAGAGATAAGCTGGCATGCGATGAAGGAGTTCCCAGAAGCAGCCTCCATATCCGCAGAAATTCCTGCTTATATTGTAGTCAGAGGCTCATTTTCCAGTGAACACCTCCTTCTCAAAATTATAGGGACTCACCCACACGCTATTCCACTCATCTTGGTCATTCAGTATTAATAAGCATATGTTTGAGCATAAGAATTGAGGAGAATAATTCAAGGAAATTTTGCTTTTCTAGCTTTCAGTCCTTTAAAGATCTCTCTCTCTCTCTCTCTCTCTCTCTCTCTCTCTCT
>CABFOQ010030649.1:17309-48545 GCA_900660455.1 Gephyroberyx darwinii
ATTAATAAGCATATGTTTGAGCATAAGAATTGAGGAGAATAATTCAAGGAAATTTTGCTTTTCTAGCTTTCAGTCCTTTAAAGATCTCTCTCTCTCTCTCTCTCTCTCTCTCTCTCTCTCTCTCTCTCTCTCTCTCTCCTCAGCTGGTGGCAGACACATATGATGTATCTCTGTTGTGGAGAAACATTATCGACTGTTACTGGAATTTCTGTTGACAGGCTGCATCTTGCCTCCCCAACGCTTTTCCATTTGGGTTTGACAAGAGCAATAGGTCATGATGAGAAGCTGCGGGTTCTCAAAAGAATGCAGGAAATAAAACCTCTAGTAATTTTGTGCAATGCCTTTTTCTTTACGAAATACAATGAAGTGAAAGTAGCTCTTTAAGTAATACATAAATCCATCTTCCTTAAATTTGTATTTTGGTCCTGAAACACACATAAAGGTGAATGTATGAATGCTGTAAATTATCTCATATCATAAATATCATAACAATATAGCACTGGCACTATAAGATGAACTGTGTGAATGTATATATGAAATGCATAATATCAACCTAGAAATCTACATAGATTGATATCAGACCCTTGTGTGTGTGTGTCCTCTAGAACAAGAAAATGAAGCTCACTGGAAGCCACAAAGTGCTTCCAAGTGCTCCATATTATGAAAAAATCTATTTGGCTGTCAAATTCATCAAATGAAGAAGAAGACAGGTGGACATGATTTTAATCACAATTCTGAGGGTTGGATTTCTTCACAGCAGGAGCACATAACTAATTCTTTCCAGTGTACATTGGCATATAGCTGCTTTTAGAGCTCAAGTCATAATCTCAAATCTGTGTTTGTATGTGGCGGCAGCGAGTGGACGTGAGGCAGCTGGTAAACCACAGGAAGGCTCAAAATGTGTTTTCTGTCTATAACCACCATAAGTCTATGTTTGGTACAATTACAAATAGACATTGAATAAATGCAGAATATGACTATATGGTTTAAAATGCCAAACCTTTCCATTCTTTCAACAGAAAGAAAACAAACCAGCATCCCATTCATTCCAACGCAGTAGATATATTACTAAACTATTACTATTAAAGGCTTTTGGTAAAACAAGGAGCTAGATCATCTTCCTTCATTGTTATTGAGCTAATTCTGAGAAGGGTACAATGCTCATTTCTTAATACAGGTGCAAACCTTTTTTTCCTAGCACGTCTGTGATGAACAACCAATTACAAATGAGGATTGGTCTTGGTGATTCAATAGCATCAAGAAGTTATGGAGTAATTCAGACATTGCTGGTGGATAATTGGATAATTCTAGCTCATTTTGTTTCAGCAGCTTCAACTCTCTTTGGTTCCAGCACTTGCAGTGTTGCACTGCCAACACCATTAGAGTACCATAGCTCCTTGAAACCACTTGGTAAATGTCAGAAACAACACTGGGTTTACAGCGTTTCCTTGGGCAGGCTGTTCCAAGGTTTAGAGCCAATGAAACACTTGTAATGAATTTGGTGGCAATTTAATTTTACCTTTCTAATGTAATTATAGTATACAATGTAAAAATACAATGTGTAGTATGTCTATTGGTCAGATTTGGTAAGTTATGGTGCACTTCAATATCAGTCTCACGGTACAGTGTGCTGTTACAACACTTTGATCTGCACTTTGAACTGCCTTGTGTATGAAAGGTGCGATATAAATAAACTTGCCTTGCCTTGACTTGCCTACACCTGCATTAGTGGCAGCAGTGCCAATTTCTGGTACTGCACACTACACTACTCTAAACTTAGCCCTGATTTAACCCCCTTTCTTATTGAAGCAATGCATGATAAACTTTAGTTTTAGTGTATGCAGTCTTGCCTCACAGCAAGAAGGTTCTGGGTTCGATTCCCGCCTGGTGCACTATTGACTCTCCCAGGCCTTTCTGTGTGGAGTTTGCATGTTCTCCCCGTGTTCACATGGGGTCCTCTTCTACAATAAAAACATGAAAAAACATGCAAGAAGAAAGCCATCTCCTGTCCTGTCCCTGACCATGATGTGGACCCAAGACCTGGAACCGTTGGTCCCCCGGCGCCATAGAGGGCTGCCCACTGCTCCTGGCTGCCCCTGGAGGGGCAGCATCAACAGGAGAGGTTAAATGCAGTGAGCTAATTTCAGCAGCCACCCTCCCTGCATGTGTGTGTGTGTTTGGCAGCCACCACCGACTGCGTGCTGTGTGTGACAAAAAAAGTGGATTAATAAAGTGTTTGTTCTCTTTCTTTCTTTCTTTCTTTCTTTCTTTCAATAGTACATGAATACATACACAAATAAATCTACACTACTGTCTTGAGAATTCCTCACTTTCTGTCTGAGGCAGATGTGGGAAAAGCACAAGTATAGAAACCCCATTTCCCCTTAAATCCTCGAAATCAGTGCATTTCTTCCAAACAATGAGTGCATTTTTTTCAGTCAAGTTATGTTGCAAGATGCTGACAGTAATGCTGAACACGTGATGAGCAGTACCAGGCTAATGCAATCCCAGCAAACCCCCTCCAGTTCCCCTTCTCTTCTCAAAGGCTGGGTCAGTGCCATTGCAATGGAGACAGGCACTCTATAGGTGCCTCCAAACAACTAAAATGCTGCAAAACTTGAAAGGGTGTGAGCAGCCACTTATGTGTATGTATCACACATTTTGCAATATGTTGTGGAGGACGTGGCTCAAAAAGAAACTAGAAATCTCTCTCACTGCTAGAACATGTAAATACAGAATAGTATACAACAACATAAATAAAGAGATTATGAATAAAGTTAAACAGCTGAAACATAAATTCATTAAATATAAAGGATATAAATATCATATAAATGTCGTATAAAGGAATTCAGAGTTTAAAGGATGTGCTCTAGTCTTCTGATGACTCAAGGACATTCACTTTCTTGAACTACCACAATATTTTGATGCTTGCCACTACAGGGGCAGGCTTTTAGTGATACGTTTTGCAGTTTGGCCAGGAGTTGCCTTGTTTCTCTTTTCCTCTAGTCCATGTGGAACTGCACATGTGCATTCTTGACTAAGTACCTACACTGAAAGTAATTGGCTCTTTTGCAGCTGCCTGCCCATGTGTAAACTTCACATAAGCCCCTGTTGGTTGGTTTCTTTGGGAATGGGTTTTCAGCCTGGTTGTTTCAAACGTTTTTCCATTTCAATTTTCTGTGTCATTTAGTTAACTGTAGTTAGCAGTATCACATGGGTCACAAATGTAATATCGTTTCTTGGAAATTGTTTGTCTGGCTTTGAAATTGTTGCTGTACGTCATAGTAGAGCACTCTCTCCTTCAAACTATAGCTCTCAGGTTGCCCGGGAAATGAAAAAAATGTGGGGGTGTTACTTAGATATTTAATCCTATCCTCAATCTCAATCCCAACACTCATAACAAAGTCCTTATTCTGCGCCCTACATCTACGAATCTCCCGTCATTCTATTTATACTTTACCGCCCACCTGCGCCCTATTCGCTCTTTTTACAAGAATTCTCTAATTTCATCTTGGATTTAGTGATTTCAACATTCACCTGAATAACACCATTGATCCAGAAAGGCATTCTTAGATCTTATTATTGTGGCCTTACTCAATTTGTACATGAACCCACCCACCATGGCGGCAACACCCTTGACCTGGTTTTGGCCCGTGGCATTCCTGTATCTGATTTAGTGGTCTCCTCCTATGTACTTATGTGATCACTATTTCACTAAATTCAGTGTGATGATACATATAGCAGCCGTCATATTAATGCTTCCACCACCGTTACTTTCTGAAAAACTGCCCAGTAGTCTCACACCACTCTCTGGCCATGTTGGCACACTCGATATCAATTCCCTGATCAAGTATTTAGCCTGGATTTACTATCAATGATAACACCTATTCATCAAAAGTGAAACCATAAAACAAGAGATAACTAGCTGAGTGATAGCTACGTTTGCCACATACAGTACATTAATGATTGTCATTTATTGTAATGCAATTGAAATGTAAAGATTTGTAAATAAAATGTGTGTGGATGTGTGATAATCAAGTGTGCTTGAGTTGCATGGGTCAATCTTCATTCAGATATAATGTAATATAGTAAAAATGTATTTTAATAACTGCATATAAGGCAAGATTTGATGAGGTTGCAACAACTTTGAGTAGTTACACTTGGAATTTGGTTTATGTTTCTGACTCTTTCGGGATTTCATGATAAAGATGTAACATATTATTTTGATGTACCAAACATTTGTCAAGAGTTATTTGTTGTATGCATTGATTGTTATTGTGGTGGTAGTCCGTTAAGCATGGGTTCATTTAGTACAGACAAATTTACATGCACCACTTGCCATGTTCAAATTTAATGATTTAGTTTAATTAGCCCAATATTTTGTTCAATAAAGATATTTAGCTGAATCAGGTCTTTGATATCGTAAATTCGTTGATCAGGTTGTTATTGTTTTTTTTGTTTGTTTTAGGTAAAAAAAAACTTGGGATGAGTTGTTACAGTTACAGTTAGTCAGCAACAATTGATATTGAGAGAGAATAGGCTGTACTGTTGTCAATATACAGACTTGAGCGTCTCAGGACTCAGATGACCTGAGTGACCTCACAGCGCTATGAGGACACAGTAACTCATATGTAATATGATACCCCTTTCACACACAAATCCCGGGATTTACACGGGTTATGAAACATAACTTCATTCCTGCGTTGGACCCGTTCAGAGCACACTACTGTACTGGGTTCATCTCAGGTCGTCGACCATTCAGACCAGACCGCACAAGACGCATGTTACTCCGGTGTGAAGGGCTGCAATGCTTTGTAGGTGATCAGCAGAATTTTGAAGTCTCTTCTGTCCTTGACTGGCAGCCAATGAAGACAGACCAGTATTGACATAATGTGGGATCTATGGCTATTTTTTCAAAAGTCTCACAGCAGCATCCTACACCAATTGGAGCTGGGCTACCACTGGCAAGAGAATAAGGGATTACAATAGTAAAATCTAGATTCCTAGATTTTCAGTGGAGATACTGGTACTGAAGAAATCCTGTTTGATAGACATGATGCAAACCAATCAAGAGCTAATCCAGATGTTTTTGAAAAATTGAACAAAGAATTGAAGAAAGTTTCCTTGATCAATAGTTCCAAATGCTGTGTGAGGTCAAGTAGCAGCAAAACGGAGCACTCCCCAGTATCAGCATGCACTAGGCAAAGAGCTGGGAAGAGGTGCTGTGTAAATTACGGGAACCAGATTGACATTTTTCAAAAATCTTACTCTTTTCCCACCACATCCAAGAACTAACTAGGAACCACTTTCTCCAGGACTTTGGTCAAAAAGGAGAACTTCGGGATGGATCTGTAATTTTGTCATCAACGTGAGGAAACCGCTTACAATCCAGATAATGCTGGAGAGAGGAAGGATGCCACTATTGTTACTGAATGGCTTACATGAGGGACTGCAGGTCACTGCAATATTACTCTCTCAAAGCTAAATGTGTATGTGTAGTAATACTTTTGAAGTAGAGTCTATTTTCTCTGCTCTGCTTTCTCTGTTACTGAATTATCACTAAAAACAACAAATAAAGCAGTAGATGTTTATATAGAGATATAGAGATAGATATAGATAGAGAGAGAGGTGGATAGATTCAATTCATTTTTTGACATATTGAGTTAAGGAGCACCCAAACTCCAAATTGTCTGGCAGAACCCGGGCAAAGCTAATCAGCCACCATTTCTACATGAAGCATGGTGGTGGCAGCATCAGGCTATGGAGGGGCTTTTCAGCGGCAGGGACTGGGAGACTTCTAAGGATAAAGGAAACAATGGAGCCAAATCCACGCAAATTCTTGAGGATAAACTTCTTCAGACTACCAAAGACCTGGGGAGACGATTTAGGTTCCAACAAGACAACCACTCCAAGCATACAACCAAATCAACACTGGAATGGCCTCAGAATGTGAAGGTCCTTGAGTGACCCAGCCAAAGCCCAGACTTGAAACTGTTGAAAAAATGGTGGAATGACTTTAAGATAAGTGATGGGCGGTTCAGAAATAATATTACAGTTAATAATTAGAGAAATAAATCATTACAACGTTACTTTTGTTATCAACCCTTCATATCACATTGAAGTTAAATAAGCCAATCTCCATTCCCGTATTTATTTCCGTCATACCTAAAGGACCCGCCACCACACACTTGGATATGTTTACGTTCAGCAGCTGGAAGTATTTCCATTACTTTGATTTAAATAAAAATATCAGTCAATTGTAAACTATGCGCAGGTACAAGCTAAGCTGTGCAGTATTTGGTCATCAGTCACGCAGGCAGATGTGCCAAACTGATACAGATGTATCTAAGAAGACTGGAAGCTATAATTGCTGCCAAAGATGCTTCTGTAACGTTTTGACTTATCAAAAAGTTTAAAAAACAAAATCTATGGGGTATTTTATGTTGACACATCCATTTCTTTTTCATTCAGGCTGCAACATGCAGAAAACATGCTTTCAGAAGGTACTGTATGTAGACATTCATTGTGTGTGTGTGTGTGTGTGTGTTCTTTCATGTGTGTACCTCTGAGACTTGCGTCATCTGGTACTCCTGCAGCTGCTGCTGGAAGCCGTAGTTTGGGCCAACAAAGGAGCGAACAGCCTTGACAGCAGACAGACACTCCTCCCAGCTGTAGTGCGTGACAGTCATCAGGTAGGCCACCACCATGGTAGTGCTGCGGGACACACCTGCAAGGCTACAGGAACAGGAAGTACACTGCTTGATCAATGTCTTACAAGGATTGGATGTTTAATATCTCTGTCTCTCATCAAACTTTACCTTCAGGTAGGATAAATGTTATGTTACAGGTATTCTCCAAAGGCATGCATAGATACGGGCCCACCCCCAGCTACTGACAAAGGGATGGGTAGTCATGGAAACCTACCAGTGAACCAGACAAGATCCACCATTCAGACGACATTCGTGGATGAAGCTGATGCACTCTTTAAAATGTTGTGACCTGAAAAAACACAAACACAATGCGAACTAAGTATGATGGCGACTAAAGGGCTGATTCTTTAAAAACTGATATATGACAGTAAACCTTTTCTGTGATATATTGTTGTATGCCAGGCTAAACAAATAATTTAGTGATACATTATACCGGCTGACTCAAATCAGGAAACTAGCTTTCTTGGTAAAGGAGGGTGGTATGAGAGCTATAAATAGATTTCAGGTTATATATTATGGGATATGAGAAAGGACAGCATGAACTGAAACCCCTGTGAGGCCCCCACAATGATACAACACCTCTACACACCATGTTTCAAATTGGTTTTGTCTTAGTGTACTCATACTGACAGTATTACCTACAGGTAAGCAATAAAATACAGTGAGAAGTCCAAGAGTGGAGTACGCAGAAGTTTTCTATTGAGAGTTTTAAGTAGGTACTATAGTAAGTACTATAAACTTGTCATGTGAGACAAAGACAGACAGGTCAATTCAGCTCAAATGCCGAGTGTCTGGTAGACCAGAGCACAGACACTAGGGAGAGACACAAGGGAAGTAGCTGTGCACATTTCTGTCAATCTGCAAAGATTACATCATTTATTTTGACTTCATAATAGATTTCAACAAACAACTACTCTACTTTGGTGGTCGATACATGTTTGCATGTTTCTGTTCTGCTATCCTAATAGTCAACACAACACAACACAGGAGTTATGTACTGAAGTGTTAAGAGTCACATTCATTCAGATGCAACCCCACATCACCAAGAGCACAACACAATTGTCACTGTACTAAAATATATATTAAGCCAATTACAGTAAATAGAAATGCTTAGACCGTAGATGCTCATCTGGTCTAAAACTGACAACACAGCAGGTGAATCTAGACTTTTGCACAATGTAGTGCAACTGGAGCCCATTCATCCTAGTTAAATGTTGCCAGGAAACACTGGTGGTGTATTGCACAACAAAGAAGTGTATGGTTGATAGCACTGTCTCCTGAGGAGCAGAGGCTGGTTACTCAATAGCCTTAACAGACTGGGGCTAAAATAGATGGACTGCCACTTTTCTTCTTTCCTTCTTCTTGAGATCCAAACCCCTCTTGAAAAGATGTCCCCTCAGCACTTCGTTCTGTGTTTTTAGCCCAGAGGTTTCCGGCTGTCTTGTTAAATGTGCAGAAAATTGTGATGATTATTTGAGGTTTAACCAGCTGAATCCAGAGAATAATATTAAAACAAAAATAAATACACAGAAAAGCTATAAGACCTGAGGTTATTAAGTATATGAAACAGAAAGAATGATGGACAAACAAAACACACTAAAGCACAAATACATTTTAAATTTAAATAAAGCACAGATTTTGTCTTGCAAATGTGTGATGCAAGTGTTTTTTACACCTTCATGGTAACTGCACACCATAGATCGAAACCACATCAAGCTCATCATCACAATGTTTGCTATGTTTCCTTTAAAATTGCAGCGGACCAGGAAAGACAAGAGTGGGTCAAGCCGAGTGATAGGACAACATTTTGACACTGAATTACACAAAAGAACAGTCATGTTTTGTTTTTTTACTTGGACCAAGGTACGGTTTTGCTCACTATTATTCTTGTCTAAAACATCTAATATTATTAATGAAAATTTGTATCAAATATTTTTAATTTGAAGTATGGAAATAACAGGTTTAAGAAGAATTTCCAGATAGATTTATTTACAGTGGCTTCAAAAGATGTAGAGCTCCAGTGAGATAGATGCTCTCTGCTGTAGACCTTACATTTGGGAGGGGCCATTAGATCTGGCCCTAGGGGCCCCTTGCTGCTGGTGAACGTGGCGGGGCAACAGTTGGCTTTACCATTCCCGTTAGTCAGACCAGGGATTGTGACAGAGGGGGTTTATTAAAGCCCTGGGTGGTCGAGGCCAACAGCCAGATGTCACAGTAAGGTTTCCTTCCTCTGCTGCCTGAGGGAAGGACGCCTGATTGCGACAGGGGAGGTCAGACACCTCCAACCCAACCAAATCAGCAACGTCCAAATGAACACCAAACCTTAATTCTCATTAACCTGCATTTGACCCTGCTCCATTCTCTTCTCTCCAACCTGTAGTACTCCTCTAGCCTCGACACCCCTCAACCAACTTCTACAGCTGCAGAGTGCCAAGACTGGCTCAAATCTCTGGCAACCAACAGAATAAACTCTCCTCCTCATCTTTGGCATTCCTTGTGCTGACAATTCAAACGTCCTTGTACTCACATCAGATGTTAACCTTTTGCCCACCATCAAACTGACATCATAAGAACCAGTTCATAAAGATATACTTACACATTCATTCTGTATTAATTTTGTATTTGTCATACAGTAGCAGGAAATTTGGATGATGAGCTTAGAAGAACAACATCACACAGTCTTATCAAGGGCTGCCTATGTAGGGGCCGTACTGGAGGTAGTGTTGCATGGGGCCAAAGGACCTACAGAGAAATTAATATAAATGGTATGACTAATGCCTGTTAGCGACCGCTGCAAGGGTGGAGGGACAGCTCATGCCTCTTTCAACATTGGGTCTATGAACAATGACAATGACACATTGTATACTTAGTCACACACACGCACGCACGCACGCATGCACACACACACACACACACACATACTTTAATGTGTTGTTTGCATTAAACCTGCAGGAACATTACAGGATTAATGTGATTCGAGGAGTGCACCTACAAGCCGAGAGATGGACATGGCTGCAAAAAAAAAATCACAACCACTTGACACTTCACTCCCTACGGTTCTAACTCATGAGGTTGTACAAAAACAAACCTATTTAACGTCAATTTCTAATGACAATCAATTCAGATTGATCTGAGAAAAGCTTTATCAAAGCTTTCTCAACTGTCAAAGATCTTAACAGTATAGCTAATGTAACCGTTTGTGCTTGGCCGTCACACCCTGGGAACACAATCTAGAGAGCAACAGTGGACGTGTTGTTGAAACCACACTGCATGACTCATCATGGCTTCAGAGATTCACATGGAAAATAAAATAGAAATCTGAGGCAAATGCATTATGACAGCTTCTGAATGCCTTTATGTGTGTGTGTGTGTGTGTGTGTGTGTGTGTGTACCCACAGGTTCTGGCTGGAGGCATCAGCTGCATGGATACATAGGTAGGTCATGTCCTGTAAGACATAAATGAAAAAAGAATATAGGCCACGTGTGTCATTTATGTAAACATTTACCTTTACTAAATGACAGTTGTTGTGTTATGGTTTACTATAAAAGTGGACCTCACTCACACTGCCTATGAATGTTTTCTGTAGTACGATCTCACTATCAAGGAATACAAGAAACATGTACGCACATGGCCGGTGATGTGATCTGTCACTCAACAGGCCTTTAACTGATGTGGGCCCTGGACACCTTAAATCTATCTCTCATCTATATGGGCAGTAAACCAGTACCTAAACCAGTGGTCTCAACCTTTTTGGCCTTTGACCCCTAAAAACTAAAGTGATTCTAACTCACAACCCCCTGACATGGGCATTAACTCATGAAATGAACACCAACCAATAATTACTTTAATACCCTTTAAAGCAAATACACTCAATTATTAGAGAAAATTTAGAGGCTGAACAATGTTCATTATTTCACAAGAAGAAAGCATTTATCAAAGATATACGATGACATATTTTTTGTATTAGAATTTTTTTCTTTCCTTCTTTTATCTTGCTCCTTCAACATATCATTTGAAAGATAAACATCTTCTCTTTCAATTTCTAATACAGTGTACACAGTGATTGATCTATAAATAATAAATGACTTACACACTTTTCAAAACAAACATTGAGATGTGTTTAACTTGTGGGTTTTGTGAAGACACAAGGGGGAAAATGCTCCATAATCACTGTCTCTGTTTGAAACGGTAGTCTATGAGACAGACAATCTTTAATCAGAATATAAATATATATATATATATATATATATACATTGTCCCTACATAAGATAGCTAATATTTTGGTTACACCAGATTTGAGTGGATAAATAACTTATGCTGGGTTTCAGATGTCAGTAGTTCATACCCACACACCAGCTAGACGTTGCCCATCCCAGGCCGTAACGTTTCTTTTCAACAGTGAGTCATCACTACCCCCAGCTGGTTACCAGCACACATTACAAAATCAGTGTTCTCCACTCCCCATGATTACTACCACACTGCAAAGAGCACTGAGCACTACTAAAGGCACAGACACACAAACACACCACACAAAATCTCCAAATAGAACTTTAACAACAAATTGTTTGACATGTGGCATCTCGGCATGTGAAATTAAACAATTCCAGCAAACCTGGCTCTCCCTCTTACCTCAAACACGGGTTTGGCGTTGTTGTACACAGACAGGATGTGGGTGATGCCATTCTGAGACAGACTTTCTCTGTTCTCTGCATCTGGAACAGGGCAAGAGAGAGACAAATCCCACTAGAATCCTGTCAATGAATTTGACCCTCCCACCAACACACAAACAACTTTGACCAGCCATATTGTTTGCAGCTCCAAAGGCAGGTCTGCAAGTTGCTAACTGTCCTACATCTTTTGGTGAGGTTGGGCCCGTGGTCACTTCGTCCTGTCACTTGAGCTATTTTCAGCCACTGTGCCTTGGTTAATTTATAGGGCCATCGTCACAGTTGCTAAAGTTAGAAAGGTGCAGATGCCACATTATCTTGATAGGGGTAGTGCCTGGCCAGGGACTGACAGATGAACTGCTGCTGATTCTCCTGTTTTATGTCAAGCAACACTTTACGGATTACTTACTTATTTTTTGCTTTACTAGAAACAAGACTTTCTGTATCTACTTTAGTGTTGTTAATTGCCTTTCTATTCTTCTAGTCAACTATGCGTTCACATTGTTTTACCCTAGCCTATCAAATCTATGTTTGACAGGAGAACAACTCATATGGTTCAATCATCTGATGTTGGACAGCTATTACCTTATGTTATAAATTGAAGAGGAACATAATTTAAGTTTAAAACCTTATGCACTGGATTTCAGACAACCATTGTGACTCACTTTTATGTGTGGGAATCACCAATATTTAGCACAGATTCAGCACAACACATTCGGTCACTAATCTAAAAATACTGCCTTTCAGTCTTTCAAATATGTTAAATTAACATTTTGTCCAATTTTAAGAATTTCATGTGGAAGGAAATCATATTATCATCGTTACCATCTTTGATGTATCACTTTAAAACAGCCTGACATGGAAACTAAAATATCACATCATGTTTGTCTCACCTCTTATATTCCCAAGGTAGAGCCCATCGACAACCTGTGAAGCAGCAGTCACAGACATGTTGCAATAAAGTTAGATATCCATTACAGTCAAAACTTCAATAACCTCATAAGAAAGGAACAAATGTGCTGGGTTGAGCCAGAATGGACTTAAGGCTTAAGGGGCTTAGGACTTAAGAACAGGCTAACAGGAAAGTCATTGCCTAGACCCATACAAGGCCCTGAGCAACCATGCATGATTAACAGGACAAAGTGATGAGTGGTAAGCAGCCACTGCACTGTGATGCTCTGGGGCAGCAGGGGCAGCAGGGGCAGCAGCTGTCTGAAGATGAACTTATGCCGGATTCACAGTAAATTATATAGTAAGGCCTTATAATATTATAAGGCCTGCAGGATGTTTCCTTACGATACTGACAATTATGGATCCAACCAATGTATGTGCAAATACATTTTTTTTTTTGCAATTACATGAAAAATCTGTCATTTTCTTTGCATGACTGCATGACTCCTCACTCCAGTTTAGATTTCAAAGAGAATGTGTGATGAAAATTCTCAGATGGCAGTTTTTCTTGCACAACTCAGCAACTAGTGCGTTTAACGTCCATATCATTTTGTTATTTAGCACTGAACTTCTGACTAACTGACTAACTTCTGACTAACGCCATTGTGCCGGCACCACAATTGGGCAGATAGAAATGTTGAGAAAAATTGGGATATTATAACAATAATTTTAGTGATGATCTACTAATTTGATCCCCAAAGGAAAATTGCTCAAGCCCCTCATTAGGGAGGTCAAAGCACGGGGTCAGCAGCCAGCCAGCAGAACAGCAGCCCCAGAGCTGGTAGGGATCCAGTCTTGCTCATGGACACTCCAGCAAGGGCTTGAACAGAAACCCAGGCCTTCCAACTGAGGGCCCATCTCCCTACTCATTAGGCACCCTGTAATTTAGTTAATCAACTGTATTTGGTATTATGCAATAGGAATGATACAAAGAATGTTGATAACTTAGAAAAATATCTCAGCCCTCATGACTGCTGTTCCATTTAACATTAGTGATGGCTACACTTGGTTTTAGTTGTTTAACCAGGCTCAACTGCCTGTCACGCTTAAACTACACTATATGGCTAAAAGTCAGTGAACACCCCTACTAATTATTGAGTTCAGGTGTTTCAGCCACCCTGTTTTCAGGGTTTCTGTTCAGGGTTTGGGCTTGGCCCCTTAGTTCCAGTGAAGGGTAATCTTAATGCTACAGGATACGAAGACATTTTAGCCAATTGGGCGCTTCCAACTTTGTGGCAACAGTTTGAGGAAGGCCCTTTGCTGTCCCAGCATGACTGTGCCCCTGTGCACAAAGTGAGGTCCATAAAGACACGGTTAGACAAGTTTGGTGCGGAGGAACTCGATTGGCCTGCACAGAGCCCTGACCTCAACCCCACTGAACACTTTTGGGAGGAATTAGAACGCTGATTGCGAGCCAGGCCTTCTGGTCCAACATCACTGCCTGACCTCCAAAACTCCAAAAGCTTGTGGAAAGCCTTCCCAGAAGAGTGGCGGCTGTTATAGCCGCAAAGGGGGGTCCAACTCTATATTAATGCCCATAGTTTTAGAATGGGATGTCCAGCAAACTCATATAGGTGTGGTGGTCAGGTGTCCACTGACTTTTGGCCATATAATGTACCTCATGCTCAACTACTCATTACTCAGTGTGCACAGTAAATGCATCATGCATTCATGTTACAGAGGTTTATTTACAAACACAGCTGCACATCAATATGGGACAGAGAAAACACATGACGTGATTGAACACGTCTATCAACCACATACGGTGTTTCGCAACAAAACAGCCACCGGCAAGACTAGAAAATCATTATTAACAAAGCGGAAGCCTACCTTGTTCATTCCATTACCCATGACGACTCAAAACCAACAACCTAATGTTACGAACAGCTACGACTTTGCGACGGCTACGATATGTTAACATTGATTTCAACCCGAGGCTGGACGGACTGGGCTAACTTCAACCTTAGCACATAATGGACAACCTAACAGTGAAGTCACTCCGTGTGTCTGTTATTCAGTGACATTATGTTTCGCTGCCCTGCCTTAAAAAAACAATGCCATTATTATAGCTTTTTAACCTCGTTGTGGCTCTACTAGTTCCGTTATAATGTGACTTCTTCCGGATTGTTTTGACGTGAAACAATTGCAGCTGCGGATTCATCCGGTAAGTGACATCATTGCAATGTTTTTTCCTCGGAAATATTCAACCCCCTCACCTCGAAAGACGAGGTTAATGAAAATATATGACAAAAAGCCTCATTAAACAAAAAAAACAAAAAATATTGATGCATTTGAGTTATTTTGAGAACATAAATTGACTTAACTTTGAGTTAAAATGAAAAATGTAACTCTTTTCACAAATGTGCATGTGCACTATTATTCAACCCCCAGCTTCAGTACTTTGTTGAGCATCCTTTATAACTTCTAATAAGCGTTTTCGCTAAGTGCTGACAAGCTTCTTACACCTCTCTATCTTTGCCCATTCTTCACGTGCAAAAGCCTCTAGCTCATTGATGTTTGACAGCTTCCGTGCTGCAACTGCCTTCTTTAAAACCAACCAAATATTTGTACATGTACTGGGGAGAAGAGTAAGACAAAAAGATGCTTTTTCTTGCTGGAATACCTTATTTATCTGTAATTTTCAATATATTCTCCAGAATTATAGATGTATTTCTAGCTTTGATATTATTTGTTATCTTCACAGGAGATTCATACAGATATTCCATGGCAATAACAAATAATCTGATATTTTAGGTTTAGGTCTAGATGAAACAGCCTGTCTTTATGTAGGCTATGTGACATTTTCCAATAAAACATATTAGCTTGATAACCCTATCAATAGGGAAGTTACCTATATTAGTATATGTAAGTCCAAAATAAGGCCATGTACTCTGAAATTGGAGCTAACTGGTGAACGCTGTCTAGAGTAAGATATTTCAACCCAAAAGTCAGAGTGAAAGTGCCGTTACAAAACTAATGCGCAATAGATGTCTCTCTTGCAGAAACCATAATGCAGGTGTTTGGTTTATATTTATGTAAGAATTTATTACAAGGGTAACAGCTATGTAAAATGTTCATGTGGCTTTCTTTAACTTTGTTAGGCAACAATAATTATGTTCAGCCCACACCGTCTCTATATTTCTTTCAAGCCATGCAGCAGTCAGATGAAGCTTGTGTCAGAAATAAACAGCAGCATGTGGCAGTGGTTGCTAGCAATCTGATAACTTTATCAAATAATTTGGATGTAGAGATTTATTTTATTGAACATTTGAAGAACACGCTCAAACTCAGTTGAAAGCTTGTACTTGCAGCGCTAAAGATTCACACATCACAAGCATCAAATTGCTTTATGAACTATTACAGCTTATTATTCATGGAGAACTTTCCTTTTTTTGGAAGAAAAATCAAATGTATAGTATTATAATATACCTCTTAACAGAAGTCAGTCATCTGGGTTCTAGTCCATCCCCCTGCATTTCTGATATGAAACAGCCAATTAGTGCAAAAGCATCATGTATTAGTCAGAATTTACTAAATTAAGAGTGAGAAGTGCTATTGGGTTAACATAGGAACTTTTATTCTTCTCTTTCATACACAACGACCTTAAGAGGAAGTGGCCTTCCAAAACGCAAAGACTGAGGTAATGTGGACAGTTGATAAATACAGAGATATTGGTATGGTTGTATCTGTGTGTTGGTCTGTTTTCATTTTCAAGTTTGTGCCGTGGTCCTCCGGGTGGTTTACTTCTTCCACTGCTTGTTCTCGTAGTCCCACTTTGCTGAGATGCCCTCCACTGGGTTGATCCTCATGTCCAGCATCCTCTGCAGCTCCTTCTCTTTGTACTCAGGATCAAAGGTGTGTGGGACAGGTCCATACACTGCAAAGACACAATAACATATCAGTCAGGTTATAGGTTTTATTAAGACTGTAACCAAAGTATAATAACATTAATAATTGCATTCTTCTCCTTTTCAATCTATGACATTTGGAAAATACAGGCATCCACATACAAAAACAATGCATCTGATCTTATACAGATTGCCATCTGCCAATCTATTCCCATTATGATTTTCTTCAGAATACATACCATACTTTCTCTGCCAGAGAACCACCAAGCCAGTGAAACCAAGAAAGAAGAACATTCCTCCAACCACAGATTTCCACTCTGAGCTTCCCTGGTTCATCTCAGCAAAGCTCTGTTTGAAGCTGATGCGGTACACTGCAAACATCAGAAACACACACACACGATAAAAAAAAAAAAAACAGCAAGGAAATTAGTTTCAAACCATTAAGACACTACTAATGCGGCCTTCATTGACATCAATCAAGTATCAATTTGATCAACATTGATGTACAAAATAAATAGAGTTCAGTGCAATGAGGTCCTACATGCAATCTTCTCCTCATTAGACAGTGTAGCCCAGGAGCCCATCTCCTTTTCCTTCAGGGACTGCTGCTCCGGACTCAGGTTCTGCACATAGCAGATGTCAGGGAGGGGGTTCTCCCGCCTGTCAAAGTAGGGGGGGAGAGTATATTCCTCTACCTTAGCAACACCTGTAGAGAGATGAAACAACATGAGTCATTTGAGCATTGTTCCTAATGATATGCCTAAGTTTTAAAAGTAACTTGTTTTTCAATAGATTTGTCTTTTCTTAAAATGCTGTTAAATCATTATTAGAATGTTTGGCTTGCTGAATTTAAGCTCTTGATTTTTTTTTGTTGTTTACGTGATGAACTCTTATTGATAAGTTACACGCTGAGTGTTAGTTGCCACAATGAACCAATGAAAAACAGACAAGGCATGTTAAGATTTGGTATAGTCTGTTTTAGCTCAAGTTTCACCTCTGGCAAGAGACAACATCTTGTAATGCATTCACAATGACAGACAGTGCCCAGCTCTGCCTAGCCCTTAATATATAAAACAAAAGTCAGTATGGGGACGGCTGTGGCTCAGGAGGTAGAGCGGGTTGTCCTCTGATCACAAGGTTGGCGGTTCGATCCCCAGCTCCTCCTGTCTGCATGTTGAAGTGTCCTTGGGCAAGGCACTGAACCCCAAATTGCTCCCGATGGTCAGGCGAGCACCTTGCATGGTAGCTCACTACCATCGGTGGGTGAATGAGAGGCATATGCTGTAAAGCGCTATATAAATGCAGTCCATTTACCACTTGCATATTTCTACATACATTTCTACATACATTCCACGTAAACATCATCGCTTAGGCCTTGCATTCTTGTATACCAAATGTAAAATTATCATTTCCTGTGTCTAGTTGTTTTTTAATGGTAGTGGTAACAAAACACTTCTGCTATTGCAATTGCACTGGACAGCAACCAAATGGATTATCACCAAGAGAAAAAACGAGGATGTCTCCAGCAGTGAGTGAGTCAAGGGTGGGAAAGTGGATATGATCATGGAGGGATGTTTACTATATCCCACATATTTAACCTGTAGCAATCTTTTAAAGTAAAGCTGTCCAGTTCCAATCATTCACTAATGGCTTGTGATCACATTCTGTTCTTAAAACACATTGGTGTGTATATATATATCCACGGTCAAATGACACTCACCATGTCCCCCACGTACGCAAACAGATGTGGAAATGGCACGTTTGCCAACAAGGCTGAGGGCTCTGGTGGCCAGCATTCTGTGGAAGAGATAAGCTTTTATTGACTTGTATGTTTACATACATCTAAGATTCCCTCTAAGCTTAGAGCTCACATTTTGTACCCATAAAAAATTTCAGGAAAAGATAAAATATAAAAAAAGATAAAGATTAAATGTGCAACTATAGCGGAGGCGCAAAATAATAGATGTTGCTCTGCTTAAGGACGTAATAATTTGTCAAAGACAAAACGCAAACGAGCAAACAATTTGTCACGAGCCTCCTGCAATAAACGTCGGCGAGTATTCGACGTGCCACGATAGTCTAAGTCGATGTGCAGAAAGTATAACGTTATTAATTGAAAAACAATACGTATAGGATGTGCAGGCTACATAACAACTTAGTTTGATATTGAGATGTGTGTTGACGTATTGCGGTTAAGTGCTGCTCCCCCAAAAAATAGTCTGCACCGTAATGTCAAGCTAATTGCTAGCACAAGGTCATAGTGCCAGGGACAAACTAATCGCTTAAATGACTGTTGTCATTACAATACTGTACAACCAACATTGTGGCATTGACTGTGATTGCATTTATAAAACCAGGTGGTGAAAGATGGTAACATTTATTGTATGCAAAACAAATTTGGCTTGCCAGCTGCTGTTAGCTAACTACTAGCTAACGACAACTAGCCGGTAGTCCGTCCTCGCTCATATTATCTCGCTCTCTCTCCCTCCATCGCGGTCAATGTCACATCTATTGAATCGGGTGTTTCGGCTGAAAGTGCCGATTTATCTTAGACTCTTCGTGATACTTTGACCGCATTTGTAGTTGTAATGCACAAACTGGGGTATTTCAGACCAAACACAGACTAAACAGGGAATATTACCTACTTTCTCTTCCTTGTCCTCTTTCGCCGATGCTCTACTCGAACATAAAGGAAGTGCAATTGTGAACGGAAATACGTACGATGAGGTCAGACGGAAATACTGGTGATATACTTCCGGTCTACTTTACGACACGACGTTTACTTTACGCTAACTCCATTCTGGTTTACGATACCGCCGGTGCGACAGAAAGAAGTGGAAAAGATTAGCTACCCTATAGGGTGGATTTTGAGACACTGGTTATTTTTCTTGAACAAAAAGACATTTTGATCTTTACAAAGTGTAAGCTTCGCATATACCCGTTAGCGTGGAACCAAGGTGAAAGCTGTGTTACATATCTACTTTTCCTCGGACATGATATTTAGCTAACGTTAACGCTAGCAAGTAGCAATACTGCCACCTTTTAGCTAGTCAACGATTCTGTCAGGAATTTGTCTAACCACCAGTTCTCACGATTTGGCCATAAACATGCCTATTATATTGACAACTCAGGCTTACTGCAAAATGCTTTTACATGCTGCAAAATATCCTCATTGCGCCGTTAATGGATTGCTGGTGGCAGAGAAAGTGAAGGAGAAAAAGAAAGACAGCCACTCTTCCCCAGTCCTGTGCGTGGACTGTGTCCCGCTATTCCACGGTACTCTTGCTTTGGCACCAATGCTAGAAGTTGCTCTAACACTGGTAAGTAGCAATCTGGTGGAACTACAATACCACTTGAAATTGTTTTTCGTGTTCTGAGTGTCTGACTGCAGCTGTCATTCTTTACTACTTCCATGTTGGCCTCATGATTCCGGCTCTTCTCTCAGATTGATACTTGGTGTAAAGAAAATAAATATGTCATTGCTGGATATTATCAAGCCAATGAACGCACAAAGGACTCCAGGTAATACAACCACTGGTGATAAACTATGCCAAGGACTCTTCTCGACTCCACTCTGATATAAAATGTTTCTTGTCCTCTGTACAACAGACCTAACCAGGTTGCTGAAAAAGTTGCTGCCAGGATTTCTGAGAACTTCAGCGAAGCAGCAATTGTGATGGTAGTAACAATTATTTTAGGCCTGTGTCGAAGCTATACAGATCAAATCTGTCACAGTTAAGCATTTCACCAACAGAATAATGGGCATGTGAGCCCTTGTAACTTTCTGTGCTGCTTTTCCTCAGGTGGACAACAGTAGGTTGAAAATGAGCTGTTTTGAGCCCATTGTACTTATCTATGACCATCATGAAAACAAGTGGAAAAGCAGAGATGTAAATCTGTAAGTGTTTCTGTCTGAACATCTGTCTTACTGCTAGGCCCTGGGTACTGTGAGACCAAGCTGACATTTATTCATTGGCTACCATATAAGTTCACAATTTGGCTCACAAAAATTACAGAAATGTGTATGTTTTATGCTTATATAATTGAGTGAGAGTACTGCCAGGTGATTTTCGACATCTATTCATCTATCTATTTCAAAATCTATTGCTTTATTTAGTTGATATAAGACGTGTCCCCTTTGTGTCTATGGAAAATCACGCTAGCCACTAGTAAACCAGTGGGTGGACTTGGTTAACTTTCACTTTGGCTCCCTATAAATGCCTCAAGCTTTTAGCATACAAGCTTTCAATATTCTCTCAATAACTCACAGTGGTCATAATAAAACATTGTACATTGTGTTGGATATGTTTTAGATGTTAATAGTCAAACTGAAGCTTTGTTCTGTGTTCCAGTGACTGTTTTGAGGACTGGTATGAGGCACAGAAGATTACGTCTGCTCTGCTAGAGAGCAGGTCCTACGAGAACCTGATTGACTTTGACAATCACCTGGATGACCTGAGGAACGACTGGACCAACCCTGTAATCAACAAGTCTGTGTTGGATCTGTGCTAAGACTCTCTGTCAGGAGAATCCTGGACACACACAAAGATATTTCTGCCAATTCAGCATGCATGATGCTACTTTAAGTGTAGCACAGGAATAGAAAGTGCTGAATGGAAAGTCTTGGCTCCAGTAAAAGGATCTCATATTGACGAGAAGTTGTGGAGCACTGACCAGTTAGGCCAACATCTCTCAAGGGCAAGCGCGATACATGCACTGTTTGCATATGTGTACCCCCTCAGTAGATGATACTGAGGTTGTTAAGGCAATTTTGTCTTGGAATGCAATTATACATTTTTCTCATTTTCTGCAATGGTTTGTGTTTGTTCATAGTTGTGTGCATACATTTTAATTCTAGAGAATTCAATCTATTTTCAATCTACCTTCAGGGTTACTAGCCATAAAGAGATATAGTTAAGAATAAATTATTTCAATTTGAGGTAATGATTGATTAAGAAGATATGATTAGTTTGTCATTACATTTTAAGGTTTTTTTCCCCCTTCTGAAAGGAAAAAAAATCACATATAGTACTGTAGTCCTACAATCTTGGACAGTTTAATCAATACTTATGAGCATAAAAAGTGCATTCCTAAGGCTTGGACTCCGAGAGGCAGATATCCCTATGGGGATTGTTATAGTTTCATCTTTTCTGACCTCATGTCACATGCCATCACAAGTCCCTCACCGGAGATGCACAAGCAATGATGAATGTGTGACTGACTCGAAGTTTGGGGTTCTATAATGACGATAATGCTAATCCTTCAATTTCCACAAAGTGACTCCTTTTATTATCACTGGTGCAGCTCCAGACATTTGCTTTTGATATCACAAGTAGGAGTGTTGGGGCTTCTGTTTCTAGCCCTGGGAGACTTGTTCATGTTCACAAATCTAGACTAAACCAAGGTCACTGCAATATGTGACTTCTGTTTCGTGGTGGATATTTGTTTTAAGAATTAAGCAATAGTGTTCATTCATGATTAATTGACCACTCTTCATGGCCCAAGTCTTGCTATTAGGTAGGTGATAAATTTAAATGCTTTATATAAAAGGTACAGAAATAACTTTGTATTTGAGAGTAGATTTAATCAGTGAGAGCTAATTATTCTAAATCATTGTGAGAACTTTTTTTTTTTTTACAAAAATTGTAAAAAAAAAAACCTGAATGTACGATTAAAACAACTTTTGCATTTAACTAAGTCTTGGTCAAACTTATTTCATGCCATTCAGTAAAATAGATGTCTAATGCCACTGCCTTGGTGGGAAAAGATGTGACAACAGTCGCATACACCAGCTCTATGGCTTTTTCTGTTTTGATTGGATAGAAACTAGCTTCTAATGATCAGTGATTGTTTTAATAGCATTACTGCTATACTTTATTAGGTAGCATAGTGGACATTGACATGGGGAGTGGCGTTGCATAGTATTGTCTGCATAGAATATGGGGAAAAGGGAGAAGGTAACGTCAAGTCACCTGCGTTTATTGGCAGCTGGTGTCCAAATTATGACTTAATCACTAATACTCCATTTTTGTATTAATTAAAAACAACCAAGGTGATAAAAGAAATACAAACAAACGCTATACCTTAGACCCCATCCCTTCTAATTATTTCTACTGACCACATCACTCAAACCCTTGGGCCTGCGCTTATGGGAATCCCTCCCTAAAGTTCCAAAATGTCATTCCTTGCCCTCACAATCCAAAAACTCTGTAGCACCATCTATCTCTATTTAGTCTGGTTTTCTATTAACTTCCATGGCACCATAGCATAAGTAAGAAATGTTGAGTTGTCCAGGAAAATATACTGACCTTTGTTCCCTTACACAATGTATTTTCTTGGCTGGCTTCCAAGATCTCATGTCTCTTCAGCATGATGAGGCTTTTTTCTCTCGTCATCTTTGCCTCCCTTCTCCAATTTGGTATGAGTTTGCTCTGACCTGCTTTATTTCCTTGAGATTGTAGACACCTGCTAGCTCTTTTTCAAATGAAACTCCTTCACACAACAATGATCTTGACATCCTGAGTTTCCTACCTGACCTGGCAACATCACTGACAACATCTTGTCACCTATAGCAAGCTGTTTTACCATTCATATACTGAATCCTCTGTCAGTCTGAATAAGGACTACAGCTAAATGCCTGAACACAAATGTATAAAGCCTAAGCCAAGGAATAAATGTAAGAATGAAGAATAATAAAGAATACAAGTTAAGCCAGATAGAGATCACACACTGATGTCATTAAAACTAACCCCGTTGAGGCACCAAAGGTAGCTGTGGCAACCTCCTGATCATAACTTGGTAAATATTGCCACCAAGTGGCAATTACGTATAATTGTTTGTGCTGTCACGTGACCTATTTCTGCCTTCCGACTCTCGCGAGCTGAGCCAGCCAAGGAGGAAAATGAAGGAGCAGCCAATTACGTCACGGCCAGACGGAACGTAGTGCAACAGAGAGCACAATGAAGTTCTGCAAAGATTTAGATGTGGGGCATACGGCCAAAGATGGTGAAGAAATGTAAAACAGTGCATAAAACAATGCACAGCTGCGCCATGTGCTGCACGCCCGAAATCCGTCTTTCCATGACGGAATTGTCTCCTCCTATATTTTCCTTCTAAAGTCACACAGCCTCTGCGGCGCGGGAACATTTGTAGGTTTCACTGCAGATCCTACAGGAAGAGAAACTTTTCGGAAACAAAATAATTTAACAAATATGGATCCTTCGGAGGTAGAATTCCTTGCTGAGAAAGAGATGGTGAAGATAATACCAAATTTCAGTCTCGATAAAATCTATTTGATCGGGGTGAGTGAGCCAGTTCATTTGTCAAAACCAAATATTTTAGAAGCTTACGATTGGGAGCTAACGTTAGAAACGTTCAAAGATAGCTAACTAATGTTTAGCTGTAGTTAGAGCTAGGCCTTACCGTCGTGAAATATGAGAGAGGCATGCTCCTGATCAGTCTACACATATAACTTTGCCCACTATGGCTAAGTGTTAGCTTAATACAGTCGGCTACACCACTCTCTCTACACATAACGTTGCTGTGTGAGGACAGCGTCTATGGTACCTGTGTGTTGGTAAAGTGCGATGTTTAGCGATCTTTTTCTTTCTGTCATTAGGGCGACCAGGGTCCCTTCAACCCAGGGTTGCCAGTTGATGTCCCTGTGTGGCTGGCTCTCAACCTGAAGCAGAGACAGAAATGCAGAATTGTGCCTCCTGAGTGGATGGATGTTGGTAAGTGCAAGTACTGCAGAGGTGCTTTTCAAAGTTAGAGACCTGCTTGAAAAAAAGTAACATTTCACTCGTCAAACTCAAAATGAAGGAAGAACCTTTCCCCTTTTTTAACATGGGCTTGATTTTGTAGTGCTATTGGCTAGAGAAGGCAGCTAGTGAATGGTGCCATCTGACTGTAGATTTATGACTGTGGCCTGCTTTGTCTGGTTTGGTTCATCTGGTGGTTTTTGTATCATTCTTATAATATCTGAATTGGGCAAAGTAAATCAATTACAGCCTTTACAGTATCACAGTTATTTACACAGGGAAAAGTATGAAAATCTATAGCGCTGCAAGGTTCTAAAAACACAAGCCATGAAATCCTTCGACAGTGTGACATGCCTAAAACCCTTTAAAGAGTATGTAGATGCATTGGCTTGTCTCGGATGTTGACATTCTTGTATCTGGCCATTTGGCATGTTAAACTACATTGTCTTACTTGTCTTACTTGCCTGCTGGTGTTGATGCTGTTCTCCAATGTGTGCAGAGAAACTGGAGGAGATTCGAGAGCTTGAGAGGAAAGAGGATGCCTTTACGCCTGTTCCCAGTCCATACTACATGGAGTTGACCAAGCTGCTACTAAACCAGTGAGTAAAAGTGACAAAATAGGATAAAACTAAGATGAAACTTGAGTAATCCCTGTGGGGAAATTGGGCCTTATTCTGCTCATAGCAGTTACACATCTGTGAAATTGCACCCTGATCCCCTGTGCATGTGGGATGCTCTACCATACATGAGGATCTGTGTGTTTCTGCAGCGCATCTGACAACATTCCTAAAGCAGATGAGATCCGGACACTAGTGAAAGACATCTGGGACACTCGTATCGCCAAACTCCGCCTCTCTGCCGACAGCTTCATCAGCCAGCAGGAGGCTCATGCCAAGGTAACCAGCTATCATGCCACGTCTCAGGGCTGCACTATTAATTGTAAATTGTTTTTAATTTCCACAATTAATAATCATAGAATATTGGAAACATGGTAATATGGTATATATATGGTAGATGGAAATGCCAGCATGCATAGCAGGTAGTCAATAGAAAGATGCTTTTTTTGGTGTGTCCCCTCACCTGTCGTCTCTTTTCTTCTGTAGCTGGACAACTTGACTCTGATGGAGATTAACACAACACGTGCCTTCTTTCTTGACTCTCTCAACTGTATGTACAAACTACGTTCCAATCTGCAACCTGGTTCCAGTAAGGGAAAAGCCCTAGACTATTGACCAGCAAGGTCAATAGTTAAGGCCTGGTGACAGGCTGGGGTCCAGTCTCCAGATGGACGCAGTGTTGAGGTTGGGGTAAAAGCCTTGGACTGCATATATCTGAAGCTTGTGGCTTGAGGCCCACACTTACTGACCAGGCCCCAAGACTATTGAAAAGACTGTTTTCTCAATCTTTTTGTTAAAAGCCTGAATCAAGGTAATGACCAGAATTGTTCAGCCAATAAGAGGCTGTGTTTTTGCTGGAGGAAGACATGTAATGTCTGAATATGTGCTTACTGAAAGCATATAGGTGTTATATATATGTGTATATATATGTGCTATTAGCAAAATAATTTAATACTTTTCTATTACACATTAGTCACTGATCAGCAGATCAATGCTGTTAAACTTCTCTAGTATTGAGATGTAACTAATAACAGAAACATTTGTTTTGTGTCAATGAGTTTGAATGTGAACGATGTGTGTTTTTCAGGGTTTATTTCCATCTTAATATTTCACAGTGCTTCCCTGAATTAATGGTGTTGTGTAGTTTTGATGTCTTGATTTAGGCTCACATTAAAAGCAAAATTCTTATTGTGCATTTCTGATGACTTATCAATATAATACTTTGTCTGGCTAACGATCCAAAGCAGGTGTCTTCTGATCTGGTTTCTGCCTCATTTTGGTAGAGTAAACAAAATGAGAAAGACTAGGACATCCCAGATTGCCCGCCCACCACCATCCAAAAATAGGCAAAAGTTAATATTTAACGTTTTGGAAATATTTTATTTTCTTTTTTGTCTGAAATCACAGCCATATATTCATAAATACCTAATTACTACATTCAACAAAGAATATATTACATTACAATGAATTCAAACAAGTACATTTTAAAAACAGGATTTCACAGCATCTAGACATCCTCCACTGAGTAAGGGGGCTGTTGCGTGGGCGTGCGTGGGTTGGAGGCTGGGCAAGGGGCTTACTGTACTGCACCTCCCTCCCTAGCTCATTGGCAGCTAACCTCAGCACGAGTGCTCCCTAGCAAACTGATAGGCTGTGCTCTTAGCTCTGTTACAATGGCCGATTCTCTGAAATGGCTTGTTTAAGGTGGGGCCTCATTTATATAATGGTCTTATGATTCAATTTTCTCAAAAGGGCATACGCAGGAATGAACCTCAACGTTCTGTGTCAGGTTTTTGTCAGTTCTTGGCTTGTGCACATCTGAAAGAGGTGTGAGGCATGTGAGTGTAGACCTATTGTGATAAAAGTCCTATAGTGTGTTGTGTGCAGCACACTGCAATGTAAAGAAAAGCCTTGATCACGGCTCATGTGGGGAAACTGCAGCTAATTCATGTACTCTCAAATTCTTGAGGCACTTGTAATTAATATATGGAGGGTGCATCGCTTCAATCAGGCATTAATTTTTAGGAATTAGGTTTATGAACAGTTTGAAAATGATCAAGGTGAAGATGAAATCCAAGCATAAATGAACCTCCTAACACACTGACATCCTTCACCCCATCCCTCACTCCAATGTAGAGCTTCAGTGTAAAACCAATGTCTGAAACTTCATATTTAGACAGACGGGGCCAAGCCGACGGGGGGGAATGAGGGACAGACAGACAGCTGAGAAAGGCTTCCACAGAAATGGTAAAGGTGAAAGTAGTTGCTATTATGTACTAGAAATGCCCAGTTTGTGACTATTCTCAGCATTATTTGCGTGTTATTTATTTAATCTTGGCAAATTAGAACCTCTCACTGACTTTGGAAATGAGAGTCCTCAAATGGGGAAATGCAGGAAGGAGGTTTCCACAAACGTGACACCAAACGAATGGGGTCGAACTTATTCAACAGTGGAAGATGGCCGTTCTGACTCAAATGTTGGCTACCTAATTGCAAGTAGTTTTAAAATGAAGAATCCAAAATGGACCTATGTTTTTCATTTTGGCACTATTTCTTTGTATGGCTGCTGATAAGGCTATGACCTTGCAAGGCATAATATTATGCAAACTGTCATTGTTTGGTATTGAGTCCAATGCTCTAATGTTATATAGAGAGAAGTAAAGGTCTAATGGTAGGATAAGGTCCATAAAGAACGGGACTGCCTGGCTATCAGTTCCTTCAGCTGGTTGCCTCTGTTCAAATATGTCGGGTCAGACTCAACGATGCAAAACAGTCAAGTATAAAACCACTTCACCTCAGATAACGAGGGACTGAAGTATAAAACCAAATAATGTCACGGTGGCTGTTTGGTTTTCTACATGAGTAAATCACATGCTAACTAGTCAAACCAGGAGCAGTGAAACATGCCGTTATTAAACAAGAGGAACCGTAGCCGACCAGAGGAGTTGTTGACATTAAAACAGAGAGGCACGTAGTGCTGGGGAGGGCGTGGGTATGGGAGGACCGGGGCAGGAGCCATTTCTCAGGGACCTCTAAGTAAGCTTGGCTAAGCTCAGAGGACACATGAGGGGGGGCTGTGGCTGGGCTGCAGAGTGCCAAAGAGTAAGACGAGTACAGGAGTGTAGCCTGTTTTCTCTCTCTCTGTTACACGCCTCAAAATGAGCTGTTCTGGCCAGCAGCAGTACAAACACTAAAAGCAAGGCTTTCTTTTCCCACCCAAAAAAGCATTAACATATAAAAATGGCAGGCTTTTTTCTTTGAAAAGAACAATGATTAAAGTAATAAAAACATACAAAATTCTTTTTAGTCTTCATATTATGTACAATACAAGGCTGAAGCACCTTTTAAAATTCTTATTCTCAAATTTTCTATTTCGAAATAAAACATTTCCTTTATTCTTTCCAAAAATGTGCATTTTTTAAGTTCTTCCCTAATTTGAACAGTTCTTTGTTGTAACACAGTACCACCAGGTAGTTCTTCAGCTTTTCTTAAGTGCATTTCCAGTTCAAAAGCTCATGTGGCCACCGTGATGACATCAGTCCGACTGGCCAGAGGCATGGGCGTTCGTTTGGAGATGTGGAGCGTTCCAGTCGCTGGACCACACCCCTCCTGGGGGAGCAGCTCCTCCGTTGGCAGGATTGTCTGTGTGGCTGTGAGGGGTGCAGGGACTGAATATGAGAGTAGCAGGGACTGAAGTAGGCATGATTACACGTGGGAGTGTGTGTGTGTGTGTGTGTGTGTGTGTGTGTGTGTGTGTTTGTGTTTGTTTGTTTGTGTGTGTGTTGATCTTCAGGTACTCCTGTCTTGCCCAGTACTCTCACTGATCCCAGGGTTGGCTAGGTTGGCAGATATTAGTGGCTCGTGGCACCATCCCTGTCTGGCCACAATCCAAAGACAGCCTGTCCTTCACTGTATGGTCCTGTACTCCAAGCATGCATCTATCATCCATCCATCTATCCATTCATTCATTCATCCATCCATTCATCTATCTAGCCAGTCATCTTCTCTTCCATGGAGCAATGTGGACCAGGCCATGAAAAATAAACTCTGGGTGTCAGTCTGAAAAGGGAGGTGGCCAGGGCCTGGGGGCCATCAAGTCAGCGGGGCAGGGTCACCTGGGAGGGTAGCCCTTGTAGTGCCCACCTCTAGGCCAGTGTGTCTGTGGCAGCGTCAAGCACTTCCTGAAGTGCTCCAGCGATGCTTGCAGCTTCTCCCTTTCCACTGCCAGCTTCTGTCTCTGAGACATCAGCTCCTAGACGACCAGGGTAGACACAAAAGAACATGTTAACATTTAAAAAGCACATTGTTCACCTATGAAGAGTGACAGGAAAAGTCAGATGATCTGACATGTGACATACTGTAATACATACAGGGGGTTCACAAAATAACACCTAACAATATATGGATATGAAGTACCTAACCTTAAGGGTGCAGGCTTTATGCTCCTTACACCAGGTGTCTTTATAAAGGTCATGATGTGCAGTCTTTGTTGAGACTATCAAAGAGGTGTTGAGCCCATAGTCGTGGTGTTCAGCAGCTATGCTATCCAGTGCCTATTTATCGGCTTCAACTTATGAACTTCACCTTCCTCTTTGCTGATGTTGGTGTCTGTGTTTGTCATGATTTCAAGACTGTTCATCTTGCCACGTTAATAAATATAATAATAAAGTGTTTGTGAGCCATGCACCTGCAACTCGAGCACTTAATCAGTATTTGGCCTCTTTGTAACTGTTACTTGCCTCATGTTGCTTTGAAAACTCTTTTAAAGCTGACATACTGACATACAATTCATTTTTCATGGCTCACGTGTGTAGCTGCATTTGTAATTCTGGTTTTTGAAGTTAGTACTTTTTCATGTGCTGTTTCCTTTATTTTGTCCACCCCCTTGGACATACATACATACTATTTAGGACAGGATAAAAAATATGTGTGGGAGATGGAAGGGAAATGTGTAGGTGCTAGGCAATTTAGTATGGCAAGGAGAGATGACACAACCTCAAGGAGGAAAGCTGCTGAAATCACACACAGCCACCTAGTGATTGTTCGCTGCTTTAAGAAAGACCAAGACAAAGAGAGAAGCAGAAGGCAGGCGTCAGGACATCTTACCCCCATGCTATGGGACAGCTGCTCAGCAGTCAGATTGAGGTTGTAGTTCTGAGCTTCTAGCCTTCGACATTGGCTCTGCAACACTTGTCGCTCCACGCTTTGCTCTGAAAATCACCACAGAATGAGAGAGAATTGAAAGGAGAATAAGGGGATAGGGGGTAGAGAACAGGATGTGAGAGCCGTTGACCTCTAAAAAGCAGATGCTAGAAGGCTATTCTACCACAGCTGCATTTGACTCAATACAGACACTTTCTAAGTCTTCATGTTCAGGTAAAGATACACCAGTCTGATTGTGTCGTGACCAGACTAGGGATTCAAGAATAAAAGGTCTTAAAATCAAAAGGCTGGAACTGATTAGATTTCTGTTCAGTTTTGATTGGACTTCTAATACAAATGCTGATTATACATAATATTGCTCTGGAGTGAGTAGCGAAGAGAGAGGGAATACCACCCTCTGGTGACGGAGAGACGCTATAACAACTGATAAAACTTTAAGGAAAACATTATTTTCATTTTGATGCCTGTGCATTTCTAAAGCTATAAAAGGAGATATGAAAGGTTTCATGAACCCAAGAGTTAGGAAACTTACTTAGGTAGGTAAAGGACCACAAAATTTTTTATCCACATTTTAAAAGAAAGTTCAACAACGACAGCAGCAGTACATTACGTGAAATAAACAGTATGTTCAATGCTGCTGCTTACCTTCAATGTATTCCTGATAGGCTTCAAATATAGATTCAATCCCCTGCCATTTGGGTGCAGGAGCCTCCTCTTCTTCCTCATCTTCTTCCTCCTCTGAGTCCTCCAGGCCAGAGAGGTCGTCCCTTGTCCCTGGGGCCTCCCGGTGTGCGGGTAGAGAGAAGTGCTGCCCGTTGGGCTGGGGGTGAGAGTGTGTGAGTGGATGGGGAATTGAGTGTGTATGTGAGTGAGGTTGTGCATGTGACGGGGGCGGACGGCCGGGGTTGCTCTGCAGCTCTGGAATGTTGTAATGAACAGAGGAGTCCTGGAGGTGGGAGGACTCTGACATCCCTGTGGCTCCACCTAGAGACAGAGATGGGGCAGAGGGGAGGATCGTCACGTTTCAACCCTTTTTATTACTCTGAACTCTCAGAGTTCAGAGTCGGCTACAGAACGGCCCCCTGGAGCTGGTAGGGATTCAGTGTCTTGTTCAAGGACACTTCAGCAGGACAGATGCTTGCCAGCCCAGAGCTTGAAGCTGGGTCCTCCAGTTAAAAGGTGGTCTCCCTGCTCACTATGCTGCCCTGCTGCCCATTAGTCATCATCGCAGTAAATGGTCAGACCTACCTTTGTGTTTCTGCAGGGCCTTCTGGGTAGACTGAAGCACAGATTCGTGGAACTGCTGGGCAAATTCCTCAGGTGTGAAGCTGTCCCAGGGCTTGGTGCGACCGTTGAGGCTGGGGTGGCCCTCTTTTGGCTGCAAGGGGAGTGGGGGGCGCAGGCTGTTCAGCAAGCTGGAGCTCCTCTTCGAGAGCGGCCCCTCGCTGGGCCCCCGGGCCTTGTCTGGATAGACGGCCGGAGGAGGGGGTTCCTTTGGTCTTAATGTGTCCCCGAGGGG
>CABFOQ010030650.1:0-35757 GCA_900660455.1 Gephyroberyx darwinii
GTATATGTACCATGTATTACATGGCATCCATGGCATGGCATGCCATCCATCTGCTGTAGTTCTTTAGTATTTAGTTTTTTAGGCCTATCTATCTATCTATCTATCTATCTATCTATCTATCTATCTATCTATCTATCTATCTATCTATCTATCTATTTATCTATCTATCTATATGCTGTTATAAATGCATTATAAGGCTTCAAAAATAATTTAAAAAATAATAAAAACATATTAATGCTTTATAGGTACTTTCTGGGTTTCAGCAAAAATTGTTAATGAAATATATTTATCTGAAATATCTTATGCCTGCTCTTTCAGTTAAAAACATTGCTCTATTTCTTATCTGTGAGTCTTCAAGAAAAGTGTCTTTCCATAATCTGTAATCATGTTACTGTTCAATTTCACAATTCTCTTCAATCTGTGTTCTCACATCACAGTCATAACTTCCTCCTGGATCCCGTCCCGGCGCTTTTGTAAAGATCTGTATAGCTGACAGGAAAAATGAAATATATAGGAAAAAATGCTACCTGAATCATGGCGAAAGCTCTGCTGTCTTTGGAAACAATGACACTCCTATTGGGAGAAATGATTCCACATGCGGGAATGCGTTCTCCCCCTGGTTAAATGATTCCAGACATGCTCCTCTCACTATCGGGTTTACGCTAGTGCACGGACAGCAAGCACGCACGTGCATGACAGCGCACACACACAAACACATGCATGCTTACGCTCGACCCGCCTCCCACCCACACTTACACACACACACACACACACACTCATACACTCACACACACACACACACACAACATATTTAAACAGTCAGAGTTCTACTGATCTGGAGCGCCCATGAGTTTTCTTGCAGCATCACTTGTCAGTGAGTTGTTATGGCATTGCGCCAAAGGGAACCAAAGGACAGTCAACACTGCAAATGTGAATCCAGCTGCTCTGCCGTCTTTCCCTTTGATTCTTATTCAAAGTAGAAGCCAGCACCGTCACTGGAAAAGGCAATGGATCAACGTCAGTCAAAAATGTTCATAATGGTCTTTGATATTATTGCAGGTCCACCCTGCAGCTTCCTCTCCGTACAGGCAGGATTCAGCTCTTTGACAGCCAGATGTTGAAGGTGGAACTTTCTATTCCTGTGTTTATTACATGGAGTCCTCGCTCACACAGGCTTACTCTGTAGGTATTTATACGGTGTAGCAGTGACATTTGAAAACACTGATTCATTTCTTGTCAAGGAGAACAAATTATATCAGTGATATGTGTGCGAGTGTCTCCTCCAGCCACTGAGTTGTTCAACACTCAGATAGCACAATGGAAAAAAATGGCTTGACTTTGCGTATACTAATGGAAAACCCATGTGGTTTTGGTCCCCCTCTCACTCCTGTGTTTAAGAATGATGGCTGGTGACTGGTGTGTTGAGGAACTTTGTGGAGGGACCCATAGGCACCGCAGCTTACCGGCATTGTGGAAACAACGTTCAAGCCAGCTGGTGGTTACTGTAACCTAAACCACCATGCTGGAAACCACCCAATTCGTACATTGCAGGAGGTGATGAACATGGAAAATAGTGTTCTACTGCTTCCACCTTTCCCACTGTAACTGGCAGCTTAAATACTTTTAACATAAAAAATGGCTGTGGACATATAAATTTCGCTGCTGAAGCATCTACCCAAATTTCTCATTCATCAGGTTTTTTACGGTGCTTTACTCAAGCAAAGCATTGTTGCAAAGCCATCAGTAGACATAGTGAGGGCCTCATTGTAAGCGGAACAAAACGGTCCATTCATGTTCCCCGTGTTGTGGGTGATATGATTGCAGTACACTATAATCGACTTCATGTGTTTTTCCAAATCCCCAGCCACAATTGTCTCTTTGGTCTTCCATGGGAGCACACAGGCGTAATCAAGGAATCAAGCCAATGTGGTTTCCATTTTGACCACTTTGTGCCTGGAGCTGCGGTGACATCTTCCACTGTCCCCATCTCTTCCTGTACTGTCACAAAATTGTGAATACTGCGATTTTTGTTTTAACACTATATTTGATATACTTCATAAACTTGTGATAAGAATATTCCGCTCTGACACAATGCGTTCATGAATGAGATCAACATCATGTGAACGCTAATCAACTGATTACAGCAACAATACGGACTGGAAGGACTCTGCTGGTTGCCAGTGCTGTAAATATTGCAAGTATTATTTCAGCAATTTGATCCACAATCAGCAACATTTTCCTCACACAGCTAGAGTTGGACGGCGCTTCTCGATGTGACTAAGCAGAAAAATATGTGATCCAGGGTGTGTAATGTAGAAGCCAAGTCATGATTTAAATTCCTGATACTGCAAGGACTCCTTTAGATCCAAGCCCCAAGCTTTGGCTGCCATCGTAGTCCAAGTTTTCTTTCTTTCTTTCTTTCTTTCTTTCTTTCTTTCTTTCTTCAGTCAGTCAGTCACTCTGAGGATAAATCAAGAGTGACCTGGTTAAGAGAAGAAGTGCAAAATTCTCATAGTTCTCTGTAAGGCAGCTGTCCAATAACACTAGGCCATGGGACAAAACTTAAATAGATATTACTCTAAATAGATATTACCTTACCTTTAAATATGACCTATTTAAACCATAGAGTCTCTCAATCACCACTCAGCTAGACTTAATAATAGTCTTTCTCTTTCTTCCTGTGTAGTCCCTACATTTGGAGCAGGGGGTAGATACAGTGTGGGATGATTGGGCCCTCCAGTAACTCAGCTGTGTGGCCCACACTGTGCAGATTTAGCTGCTGATATAAATGTTGATTTATTGGTTGAGAAACACAGTAATCGCGTAATATATAAATATATTCGTGTGAGATGAACATCACAAGCTGACAGGAGGATTTGGGAAGACAGCTGGAACTCAAAAGGTTGCATCCAAATAAATATACGTGCATTTGTGAAGAACTACTGGTTGGAAAAAAAAAATGTTTCCACAGAAGAGAGTGACTCCTTTTATGGCTGGAAATCCCACATGTATACTGACTCACGAAGAGATCTGAGGGGGGCATACCTGGTGCAATAAACCACTAGACAACAGGCATTTGAGTAATCTCTGGAGTGAGCAATGGTCTACAACGCCAGGAGAAGCTCGCTCTCAGTCCTGAGCCACACTGTGGAAAGAATCAAAATTCCTCTGCCTGAACGCTAAAACATTCCCACCGATCCTGAAACATGGACGCACTGATTAAAGCAGACAAATCTAGCTGCAGTACACACACATGCAGTGATTTAGCTGATTTGGTGATTTACTGTTGTACTCCACAATGTCCGCTTTAATTCTCAAACACGAGTCATCTCTTAAGATTTATGTTGAGCTGCACACACAAGAAGGTTTGTGAGAACGGACTTATTGTATACAATTGCTATTGTACAAACGTCAAACTGAAATCTGAATTCTCTAAATAAAAGCTCTTGGGCAGTACATGAAAGATGACAGAGATTTATTCTAAACCACAACAAAGACGAGTAATGAGGAACATCCATGGCCCATCAGCACAGCAACTCCCCAACTGTGGTGAGTCCAACAAACTTCATGAGCGTAAGCTATCGGCATCTTCGGTGCACAGGTCATTTGTCTTCTCTTGCCAAGGCCTCTTTCTTTCTTCTTGTCTTTCTCTCTTAATTTCCCTTTTTTTCTCTCTATATATCTCTCTCTCGCCTCTCTCTGCCCTCCTTCTCTCTCCTGTCTCCCTTCATCTTTCTCTTTCCTTATCTTTTCCCATCTCGCTGTCTCTCGCTCTGTCTTTCTCTTTCTTTCTCTGTTGGTTTTAAATTGAAGTCTCTATGTCAGTAGTTCCCCAAGTAAATGTTGGCTGTTCGGCTTCAGCTTCTTTCCAAGTATGATAACAGAACGTGACTTAGCAATAGGAGTTTTTTGACTGTGAGTATTCTCTGTGCTTTGTGTTTGTACGCCTCTGCATTTAGTGTCAGCCAGTTCCCCTATCAGTTTTTACTGCTGACGGCTGGAGACAGGGCTTGGGGAGACTTCGGCCCATGAAATCTGAGATGCTTGGGGCATGTTTAGATTATCACAGACCTCTCCACTTAACTCACCATAACACTCCTGTTCACTCCTGAGAGAAAAAGGCATTTATCATGCAGGGTTGACAAGAAACACGAAAATAGGATGAATACTCTTCCTCTAGTTCGCTCCTCTGGTACATTTGGTAACCAAGAACCAGATAGATAGATAGATAGATAGATAGATAGATAGATAGATCCAAATGTCTCCAAATGTCCTCTTCCGGTGTTTTTTTTCCCACTCAGAAATGGTTCATAAATGATGACTTAGCAAAAAATAACCTTATGAAGTTTGAAAGTGAGGCCACACTCAGCCGCTTCCTTTCAACCTTTCAACTCCCATTAGGTAAGGCTGTTTGGGTACCACTCACAGCTATAATAAGCAAGCCCAGACAAACACACATTCCATTCAGCGGTTTTGCGGTCTGCAATGTCTAGAATGCATCCCTCTCCACCCCCAACCAGCCACGCGTCGCTTTCTAGCTGGATAAAACGTGGAAACATAGGAGCTTTCGAGGTTACGTCCACGTCTGAGCGCAGTATCTGAGGTTGAGAGATGATTTTCATGGATACACACATGTATACATGCAGGGTGGCCCACTGATGAGTGGGACCATCCTTCACCCGGAGGACCTGGGTTCAAGCTCCAAGTCAGCAAGCATCTGCCTATAGAAGTGTCCTTGAGCAAGACGCTGAATCTCTACTGGCTTCAGGGATGCTGACCTTTCTGCACAGGAGAAAAGAATAAAATATCACATTGAATATCATGTGAGGATGTATTGTATGTTTCTACAATGTGCTTACATGCATTTAGTCAGAAGAGAGAGGAGACATTTCCTTGATGCAGAGCGGTGACAGTGTATGTCAATACTGATAAAATAATACGTCAACCTGCCTGTAAAAAGTGTTCAGACATTAGTCATGGTAGTACAGTACATACAGTATACATGGGAATGTAAGATGGTTTACATTTGTAACAAAACATGTAGCGAACTGTACATGACTCTGGCACTATAAATCTGTACAGAGGAGTGTCATGCTCTCCTCAGACACTTCTCTGGCAGGTGGTTCAAAGCAGACGCTTTCTGAAATTTGAAGGCACTCTGATTAAAAGCTGCCTCCCATAGCAAAACAAAGCCACCAGGCAACATTTTCAAGACATTTATGTTTTTATAGCTGCTTTGGGGTGAACCATGCTTGCTGTAGATACTTATTATAGAATAATTATACAATGTCATCTTGGTACACATTGGCAGCAAATGCATCAGTTGTAATCATATGCTTCCAACTACAGAGAGAGTAGCTCCAAAGTCAGATCTTGATGAAAATTGAAGACTGTCCTGGAAAACAAGAGTCTATAAGGAGCACTTGGACTTATGTCCGTACATTTTGTCTGCATTGCCGGTCCTGGAAACAGATCTGTTTCAAAGGGGAACTGAAGCCTTTAGTTGCATTTGTTCAGATTTCCTCTCTGCCAGCGCAGGAGGGTTCCTCAAATTAAACTAAACATTTTGGGCCGCAGTCCCGGGAAGCAACGTGAATAAGAGGCTCTGACATTTTCTGCCAAACAGTTAGAAAGAAAAACTACAAAAAAATCTAGCCAACCATCTGTCAACAACCCAATATGCACACTATCCCCATGCTTTTTGAAGAAACTGTTTTACCGCTGAGCAAGCACAGTGTCATAACCTGAGGTCTAGGATAATATAATTGTTTGCCACTGTACAGTCAACTGTACAAATATTATCAACCCCAAAACTCATTCAATCCCTCTAAAGATTTTTAACAGTGATCCTCCCTGCTCGTATTCCCCTTTTAAATATGACTGGATACAAATTAATATAGGCCATTATAGTAAATGCTTTTGTCCAAAGCACACGAGTAACAATCAAACTTCTATAACAACACATATAATGGTAATGCCATTTTCTACCCAGTGAGATCTTTGCTTTGATCACCAATTTTTTTATTTCTTCATCAAAAAACATTCAGATGTAGAGACTCATTAGATAGATAGATACTTTATTGATCCCTGGGAGGATATTCTGGGGTTGAAGCAGCATCTATCTATCTATCTATCTATCTATCTATCTATTAGTGGCAGAAAACTGAAGGTTGCCAGTTCACATCCCCTGAACAAGTATGAAAGTAAGGATCCACGTGTGTATCCATTGCTTTACGTGTTTCATCCTCTTGCAATTACATGGGAACGGCCCCAAAATTATATTTATTTCATATTTCCACACTGAATCTTTACTTCATCATGATGAATACTGCACTGTGCAGTAAACATGGCTCTAATTTCTCTCGTGTGATAACGCACGTAAACACTGACAAATTTTTCCAAAATGTGGTTCGGGTTTGTGTGACAATGGCTGCCATTACACTGTCAAATCCATCTTTCATCGTCACACCAAGGAAAACCAAATCAAGGGCAGGACTCTATAGCTACCACCTGTGCTTCCATTCTTCGTTCCAGTCATCTTTTACCATTAATTATTTTCAGGCATCAGGAGCCCTGCTGTCCAACACGAAATCTAAAGGCTCTTTGAGGAAACTCCTAGAATCTGGAAAACATTTAATTTTGGCCACTGGCGCTTTTATATTAGACATTGGCCAACGAAGGGGCTATTCAATCTCTCTTTTCACATTCTCAGGCATTCAGGAAATGTCTGAAATAACCGCTCCACCCCACCACTTAATTTGCATTTAGTGTAGCAGCCAGCCACCCTCTGGTATCTCCAGCTCCATCACCATTCTTCATCCAGATACTGATCATTTCTATATTCATTTGAGCAATTTGAGAAAATGGGGCAATTTCCTTTCTTTGCTGCTTAATTACTCATTTTTTTGTATTCAATTGAACATAATAAAGGAGAGTGTATTGTGTATTGAGTGTATTGTGGGTGCTTTTACTACTTTACGTGCTCTGTCCAAACAGCGTCTTGTAATGAGGTTGCAACGGCATGGGATGGAGTGATGCTGCTTTGATGCTGTTGAGACCTCTTGCAAAGCATAAGGGGCGGGTCTTGAGACAACTTTCCCGACTGGTGATTTGACGAACGGGAATTTTCCAGTGTCAGTTTCCTACAGTCGGTTCAGGTTCGGTGTTGCAGCGCTTGTCCAGCCTCCCCGACGGCGCGCAACTCTCAGGGAACCAAATGGTTTGCGCTTTTTTTCATGACAGCCCTTCACCTTCAGTCTGAGAGCTGGGCTTAGGGGGGAGCGGATCACAAGGGCCCAGTTTCGCCTTCAAGAAGCATCCAATACTACTTTCACACATGGCTCTGTAGTACAAACACATCACATTATTTTTTTTTGTGGATTGTGGAAGGGACCGACTTTTTTTTTTTAACTTAAAGCGGCCCGTTTTTTGTACAGCTGCGGGCGCTCACCATGGAGATGCAAAGGTGGTCTACCAGGTGGAAAACGAAAAGGTGGCTTTGGGATTCAACGCTAACCGCCGTGATCACACTAACTTTAGTTCTGCAAGCTGTCAGAGCAGGTAAGAAGTTGTACGTTTCTGCACCGCATCTAGTGCACCAGGTCCTGGGTATCCTTGACAACTTCAGCGTCCTTGCCATAAGCTCAATTGATGACACCCGGGGATGTAAACGCGCCTCAGTTTAACCTCCTTTTTATTCGCGGAATTGAGTTTACCCATGTTTTAAAACTTGAAGAAATCTTTTTTTTAGCCCACATAAGTATACATGATGGTAAGCAGTATCAGACTGATGTCCTTTAAGGAAAAAAACACGCACAAATTAATGTTTTTCTGAAAATATTATTTACTTTTTTTTAGATTGGAGGTTATTTGCCTGACTGGAGGTTATAGTTTCCCCACCTTTTTATTATTTGCCAACGCATCACTGGATGACACCAAATGACACCCCTGTACCATTTGACCCCCCCCCTCACACACACACACACACACACACACACACACACAAACACACACACCACCTGCATCCAAGTGGCAATTGGTTGCGCTCTTGCTGTGACACTGTCTCAAATGCTTGTGCTGTCTCTGCTCTTTGTTGAGGTCCCTGAAATTCTTAACATAAAACTTAAAGTATAAACATTTCGAGTTTTATGTGTCCAAAATCAAGTTGGACAGAAAACGATAGTCTGTTTATCAGGCAGAACGAAACGTGGAGGCTGCTCTCCCTCGGTCCCCTCTGTGTTTCCCTTGTGGTAAAAGCTGACATCCAGGTGTTGGACCACCTGGAGGTAGAGGGCTCACAGTGTCACTCCAAGTTGTGATGGGTCAGAAATTAAAGACAAATGCTACATTAAGACAAATATGAAGCTCCTTTGAAGTGGAGATACTGTGGTAATTTCACACTTTGCATCATTGTCTCTGAAGCCAAGATGTCCCACAGAAACTGTATTTGTGTTTTTTCTTCCACTTCAGTACATGGTTGAAATTGTTGTGGTTTTATGCATCATTTTTTCATGACACATGTGCTGGTACAATTAGTAGCCCACAGAAAAAATGTCAAAACTGAGTAACAGTTGGCTCAGATTTCATGCTCTGTGATATATTGTGCTGAAAAGCTGACTAATTCAAAACAGACCTACTAAACCAAATTCCACCTCACTGATATTGCAGTTTTACAGTTGTCAACATCTTTTATGCTGGCCTCCCGTAACCCAGTGTGACACTAGACATATTTGTTTTAAGATGAATTGAAATAGTTTATCTGTGCGTGATATTGTAGATATAGTGATCCATTCTGGAAGTAGAGTACATACTGTCCTGAAGGATCACCGTTTCTCCACACTATCCTGGTTCCCACTAAGTCCAAGAAGGGGCGTTGATGGAAAAAGCTCTCTGAAGTATTTTCCCCGCTTTAAAGCACATATGTAGGTCACATTAACTGCTTCTTTCTTTGCAGAGTATACATTGCGAAGTGGCTTTCTTTTGTCCCCTGAAGTAATACAGACATCCACAGCTGTTCAGGCAGTCAAGATGAAACGTGTCAAGACTAATTTGGATGTGCGTTTCTTCTCAACACTTGACGTTTTGACATCAGACGTACAACAGAATCCTGATTCTGACAATGTGAAAACACTGAGAATCTGTTTTCCTTTGGCATGATTACCCATCTTGTAAAGTGTTCATGAGAGGATGAAGAGGCCATTGTAGGCCATTTGTGAAATCACTCCCACGATGCATTGCGTCCTGTTTCTGGGCATTTCCTGTCTCAAAACCCACCCCTTTCCTAGCTCCTGCCTCCAATTGTTTTTGAGTATTGAACTAGCTCTATGATATCGTTACATCCTGAATTTATTTAACACAGGGCAAATTGCGGAGAGCTCCCAGAAATGAAAAGATCATGAAAGCAAATACCACAGTGGTATGGCCTACCCATCGCCCATCTTTCTTCTCTCTGGCTGATATTTAAACTAACCATAATTGCATGATGTGCTAGCAAACATTTACAGGCTTTCCAGTGTACTGTAATTGCCACTTATGCTGCCAAGTTTCAGTAGATGGCAGTGACACGAAAAAGACCAGCAAAGACATCCCAAGACGTTGCTGTACAGCTCCAACTATCGGGGATTGAAAAGTTGATCGTAAGGCCAAGCGTCAAACTGGGCAGCTCAACACTGATGGGTTGATGAATTTACCGCAATTTGGCCTATGCAGACTGCACATTAAAGACAGCTGAAGATAGTAAAATGGGATCAGACTTAATGGTTTCGTTGCAACATTAAAGTGTGAAGCTGTGTTGCTGAGTTTCACGTGTCAGTACGCGCTTCACTGCCTCAGAGACAATGCACTCCTCTGCCATGTTGGTAGCTTGTTAACATGGCAGGTAGTATACCACAAGTCCTCGACAGCAGTCAGCAAGATGTGTGAGATTGTCAGTTTACCCCTCAGACAAGCCTACGGATAGCCTTCAACTGCTGCGGTACCAACAGCAATGGCCTGGTCCAACTCTGTTCTCTCTAGTGTGGTTTCCCTCCTTATCATTAGGATATGGTTTATTCCCTCCAGGGGGGTGGAAGGATGGGAGATGTGTTGAGCACAGAGCAGTCTAGCTATACCTCCTAACGCTGAACTGCTTTTAAACGCTACACACACTCATTTGGGGTCTTTAATGGTTTTGGGATATCGGCTGTTTTTCGAGCGCTTCTGTGAGGAGGTGGTTGGGGAAGGAAAGGGGGTTGAGGAGATGAGGGGGGTGATTCCTGGCCAATTCAGCACATCTGGAATATATGAGGCCTTGAGGTATGCAGTAATGCAGAAAGGCATTCTGAAACTCACAAAGAGACCTTTAGTTCAAGCATTTTTTTTTTCAAAAACCAGTAGCTCTGTACTTGGGACAATATTCAGAAGAGCCACAGACTATTTTCCATTTTATGAGGCATTTGGTGTGAGGTTTTAAAGCTGGCATTTCGTACCGAACAGTTGTATTATATTCAGTCTGTTCTAGTCAATAGTTAGTCTAGACTCACTGTAGTCTACAGGACAAAATAGACCCTATCCCTGTCAAACTCCTCTCTGTGCCTTGTCAGTTGTAAAGCCTTTTTTTGTATCTGTCCCCCAGCGTCAGCAATAGATAAAAGTTGCTCTTGGACTGAATTTTCTAGGAAAAAGCTTGATTTCCCAGTGGCGCTGCTTGCTTGACGCTAATGCTCTGGACAATTTGAGTTCATGATGTGTGGTATCCTATGTGTGTTAATATCTGGAACCATGTCAGCATACATGACTTCAGTCCTGTCTGTCAATTTTAGTAGCAGATCTGCACAACGTCAAATGAAGCAAAACTTCCTTGAGCATGTGTTTGAATCAAGAGAGTTTGGTTCGCCACCCAAAATCCTGTTTTTCTGGTCATTTGAGAGAGACCTATAGGGATGGGGCCTTCTCAGTTCAGTCCCGTGTGTGTTTTAGTTAGGGGGGGTGAAGGGAGTGGTGCCAGTACCATAATGGGTTCAACATGTGGACACATATATAGCTCCACCCATCACACCCCCACCTGGTCACTGAGGGTGAACAGGAACTGCGAGATCAGCACTTAAAAACAATGAAACTGTAAACAGAGATTTATTTTCATGATAAAATATCCTGAGCCTTCAACCATGGATCAATGTTACCATTTTTGTGGAGGGGCTCCTCAAAGGTGTGGTAAATTGTTCTCATCCTTGTTCAGGTAAAGAACATACCGTTGCTTCTGCCAACATCATCCTCCGATGGCAAGATCATATTTGATAGGAAAAAAAGAGATATTCCACTCTATTCCATGAAATTTTAAATCATATTCTTATCCTCAGAGTATTTCCATTTCATCCAGACCCACTCTGGTTTGTTTTTTTGTATTATGAGACAGACAATGAGATCTAATGCGGCGTGGGCTCCCAAGGAAGGCTTCGTTGTGATCCCCTTAAACCCTTTTCCCACAATGTCTCCTTGTCAATATTGAACATATGAATCTATTTTTTGTATGAAGGGAGATTTCATATTAAGCCTGTTCTCTGTTCCTCTCTTGAAGGCCTTATCTTCCCAGTGGGACTTTAAAGCTGACCATTGAGACATTGTTTATTGTTACTGGGCCTTTGAAGAAGAGGCATCCTGTCTCCCGATTCACTGAAAGACAAATGGGTGATGTGATGTCTGGACATGGTTATCCTGGCCTTCGCTGCTGTGGTTTTTGCCATTGGCAAGACAAGAAACTTTTAATACTTGTAATACTTTTAATTGTGCCACAACTTAATTGGGTCTACGAGAGGAGATTTTATTATTTCTCAATATATTTCTTGTTATCCTGAGATATTCTTTCCTTATTGGGGTGAAATTCTCCAGTTTGTCCAGTTTGTAGATTTATGGGTGGAACATAACAACTACTTATAAACAGCCTGTATATCACGCTCTGAATTACCTTGACAATGATATCAGAGCCTTCCTCTAATAGGAAAAACAGATTTAAAATAGCTGCAAAAGTCTGTTCGTGTTGTTCCGATGCATTTTATAGTGGAATTAGTGGATTTGCTTAGATTGACAAGTACAGGCAAGTCCCAAGTTCAGAGCTACACTGTCACGGTACGTACCCTAGCATCAAAGGATTTATTCAAACCTCCACTTTCTTTATGGACTGTCCTCAGACGGCCTACATTCACTTAATCTGCCCATCACCGCACCCATGATGACCTTTAAATGAGTGGCTCCCCGCTTCTATTTTTACGACCGGCAGAGGTAGACCCAGGCAGGGGCGCATTAAATCAGCGGTGACGTTGTCGCGCACGTCAAGACGCCTGTTTTTACGTTGCCCTTTAAACATACCTTATTAGGCTCTCTTGAGCTCCCCGTAATCACAATGTAAATGATGGTGTGCCTCAGGGTGTGGGAGAGAGAAAGGGAGGGTTAGCCGAGGGGAAAGCGACTGAGGGTAACGGGTGAGAGTTTCAAGAAGAGAGGGAGAGAAATGAGAAATAGTGCTTTTGACACACTGCACTAAACAGTAGCCCCCCCCCACACTTCTACTCCCATTGATAGAAAGGAGCTTAGTAGTATTAAGTGGTATGTAAAGCCCCCCCCCCCTCTGTGCTTGCCTTACTCCAAAGACTCCAGTGAGCAAGCAGCAATGGGTTTTATCATCCCTGCGCTGGGATTTTGTGTGGGAGGCGTTGCAGGGGGTGGGGGCAATTATGTCTGCTGAATGGTTCCTAACATTTTTACTGCTCCACTGCTAGGGTAGCTCATAAAAGAACAACTGGTTGAGCTGACAGATTTGGCCAACAGTCACTGACCAAGCAAGGGGAGTAATGGGTATAAATGTTGATTTATCACCAAAGTGCCAGGTCCTATTAGATTTTCCATTAACTGCTGAGCGACACTTACACTGTATTGTAAAATTACAGTCAGCTTTTACTTCATGTACAGTAATACACTATTGTTAAATCATTCTGTACTTAAACCCCAGAGGGACATACAGTACTAATCATACTCACATCATGTATGTATGTATGTATGTTCTATGTATTGTATATTTTGGGATCTTCATGTATATCAGTGCAGCTCAATGGCTCAATGTCCTTTTGCTGCCTGTGTGCTATCATTGCAGAATTTTACCAGTTGTTTTTCTCGTCTCCATCAGCTGAACCAGTGGATGTACTCAAGGTGCTAGACTTCCAAAGCTCCCCTGAAGGTGTACGGAAAACAACAGGCTTCTGCACAGTCCGGAGAGGATCCAAACCTGACGTAGCCTACCGAGTGGGAAAACAGGCCCAGATCAGCGCTCCCACCAAACAACTCTTCCCAGGTAACCCTTAGCACCTTAGCACCCGCATATTGTCAACATATGTTAAAACTGCTCTGGGCAACTTCATATGTTGGCGGCTCCGAATGGCAGCAAGAGGTAACTGTTGGAAAAATTACCCAGAAGTCATGCACACGTCAGTAAACTGCACACAGCACACTCAAAATGAAATATTTCAAAAATATTTCAGGTTGGATGATTCCAGCTTTCTCTGGAGTTAGGCTGATAAGACGAACATCTTGCCTAGTGCAGCTTTAACATATGAAGAGTTTCGTTTGAAAATGAGATGTTGGATTGCTGGGATGAAGCTGAAACTCACTGATGACACTATTTACTGTCTTGAGTACTCTAATTGAAAAAATCATTTTTTAAAGATTAATCTTTTGTGGGTTTTAAATGAGCAAATGAGCTAACTGTTGTCCCAAAGTAGTTAGGGTTGTGGAAGTAGTTATGTTGTGGAATACAACTCAACACATACTGTAATAGACCATGTAAACTGAAAAACACCAAAATTTCAGTTACTTGATATTTGTGGAATACCCGCAATTTATTACTATGGATCAATGACGAAGATTGTTTATGAAATTTGTCAAAAAAGTGAATTTCCTCAGCTTTGATTGCTGGCAACCATGAGTGTGGTGCATTTGGCTGATGGAGAGAAATCCAGCTGGGTTTTCATATTGGATGCACATTGTCTGACTCACAGCTTTGCAGTCTGATGCCCGGCTGTTTGTGAGAAATAAACCCATATTTATTGTTTTAGGATAGAGTCCACTCAGAGAAGCAAAAAGCTGTTTGATAATATGTCCATCGGGTTGCTACTGTGTTAAATTGCTCACTACTCACCAGCGAATCCACAGATTTGATAATAAACTGTAGAGCGCAGGAACTCTGTCGTTACTCAGGGCTGTAAAGACGCATTAAGCTGTTGACAGATATGAATGGGCTATTTGTCAATTTCCAGTCCATGCCATGTGCTTATAGTTTCCAAGAGCTGCTGTATTTAAAGCACAATACCTTATAATACAATATAGGACAATAAAACTTCACATCCACTGGAGGCCTGCTAACAATTTATTGCTGGAGCATATACTCTAGAGCCACTAGTTGCCTACTTGCCCCATGTTGCGCAATATACTGTTGGGAACTGAGTGTTTTAAAATGAATTCTCCTACTCTGTTGTATGTTGGGTTTCTTACAATTTGGCTGGAAAAAATAAAGCACAACATAGTGTGAGATATTAGTAATTAGATGACTTTGATTTTTTAGGTGAAAATAATTGCCCACAAACCAAACAGTTTTAGGAGTGGAGATTTGAAGCGTATGATTGAGCTAGAGGGGTGGAGTGTGTCCCAAGGAAACAAAGTCAAAATGTCCTCAGTCAGAATAATTTGACTTTTATTTGATCAGCAACAGCCTAACCAAACTTTATTAATGGTTAAAGAATGACATTTGTTTGAGTTGTTCTATTTACAGGCATTGTAAAATTAATGTGGCTACAACATCACTCTTTACTCCTTTCAGGGTGTGCCAAGCTCTGTTTCAGCTTCCTTATTAAAGTGTGCTCCTGGTCCAGTTGTCTAGACTTGTGTGCTTTATGTGAAAAGAGAAAGTTTAGGAGTTAGTGCACATGCCATTATTCAATTTACGAATTAGACTACAATCACACATGTAATGACTGTTTGCAGTCCGTTAATGGAGAACTGCAGTTTTCATCAGCTAACACGTAATACCTTGCATTAAAATTGAGTACATTTAATATAGATGGTGCATAGAGTACCGATAAGATTACTCACTTCAGACCTGATTATGTCTAGTTAGGCTTTAGATGGGATTCATAACATATATTCATCAAGGTGGTACCAATCTAAAGGACTTAGGACTGGAAAGTTACCAGTTTCAATCTCCACACGGATGTTGAAAATCTGGGTAGGGAAGTCTTTCCAACATTCTGGGAGATGAAGAAAATGTTCTCTCAGCAACTATGTCAAAGTGCTCTTGACCTAGGGATGTAACTCCCACCTGCTCCAGTGGAGCTGCTCAGACTGTGGTTGCATTGGGCAGTTCACGTGTGCAAATATATACTGTAACTGTATGGGTGTGAAGTGCCTTTACCCTGGGTCTTGTAACTGTACCACCGGTCCTAAACAACAAACCACCCAACCTTTTCCGCTGTCCATCTCACTCTCCAGGAGGAGTTTTCCCCGAGGACTTCTCCATCCTGTTTACCATCAAGCCCAAAGCTGGCCTCCAGTCTTTCCTGCTGTCTGTGTACAACCAGCAGGGCATCCAGCAGCTGGGCGTGGAGGTAGGCCGTGCCCCCGTCTTCCTGTATGAGGACCAACATGGCAAGCCTTCCCCTGAGGAGTACCCCCTGTTCCGCTCCGTCAACCTCGCCGATGGCAAGTAAGTGATTGACTGGTCCTTCGGAGGGCACGTCGGTGCTCAGATGTGGGTGGTTAGTTTTGCCTCCTCTGAACCTTAGGTTGGGTGAGTGCACTCTTATCCAATTGTGAAGTCAGATGAACTAATAGGCATTTTCTGTGTGTTAAGTGTTAATATCTGGAATATGTGAAACATTATTTAGATAGAAAATAAAACATTTGATTGCAGGTCATTGTGATAGTGATTTCAGGACAGCAGTACTGTCACGCCTGCATTTTTGTCTGTTTGTCTAAAATAATCTCATTCAGTTTATATGATTGGCGCAACATTTAAGCTGCACACTTTTATGGATGTGTTGAACAATTTGATTTATAGCTCATCATTTATAGGTTATATTGTGTTCTAAACAAACAAAACTATTCTAGTTAATTTGCTTTCTCATGCACTAAAACATGTGTGTCCTTCTAGCCTAGTAAACTGACACATACCACTGCTGATTTATTCTCATCATATGTTTGTTCACTCGTTAATGCCATATGGAACAAGTCAGACAGTAATGGCAGATCGATTATTGGCAACATTGTGATGACAGTCTTTTCTCTTCCTAGATTATTTACAGCAATGGAATACTGATGTGCAGTGTTCAGCTGGATCTTCATAAATCACACAGCTGTCCAAAGCAGTTAATATGACACTTCTTTTGAAGTTTCCTCATGCATTTGAACAAATACAAACAGAAATGATTCCATATGGGATGGTTTCACTGTGATTATGTGAGAAACAAAACATTATATGTACAATAAAGTTACAATCAGCAGCTGACTTCCTGCTTGTTCCCAATACCTTCAACTTGCACTCAGGTTGTACCCTCAACTTTCAGTCGATCAGTGCTCATACTGACATCAAAATATTCTCTCTCCAGAAGCCTCATTTAAAAAGGCACTTACAGAGATGGTTTTGTACTTGAAAAGCTGTGATGTATAAAAGCTTGATTTGATTTCAAAATCATGGGGCTGCAAAGGTTTTCTTTATATTTCTATGATACATCACAAAAATCAATTCCACTTTTTTTTTTGAAAGGATGGGAAGTCAAAGAAAATTTTATTAAAGAGGGTCTTGGTTGTCTAACTGACATCCTGCTTCGCTCTTGTGCTGCGCAGATGGCATCGTGTAGCCATTAGCGTGGAGAAGAAGAGCGTCACCATCATTGTGGACTGTAAGAAGAAGGTGACCAGGCCGCTCAGCAGAGGTGACCAGGCCGTCATCAACACAGAGGGCATCACTGTCTTTGGCACCAGAATCCTGGATGAGGAAGTCTTTGAGGTAGGGCAGCCATATTGAGTTCCTTCTCCTCTGGGTTGGAGTGACAATGGTGTGAATTAGTTTTACACTTATATTCACTTTTATACAGTCTACAGTCAGTTTGTATAATAATAATATAAAAATAATAATAACATATGTCATTCGTCTGGGAAATGTCACTGTTTAAAAGCTGTTGTCAGAGTCTGCTTAAAGATGTCTCCATCATTTAAACAGGAGTGTTTCTCGATGTATTGAGTTCATTCTCTGCTGTGTTGAGGTGATAATGTTTTGAATGAGTTTTATCCTTTGCTCAGTTGTGAGCTCCTGTGCTTGGATATCTCAGCTGGGCACCAGCGATTTTCCTTACCTGGATACATATGGATGTAATTAGAAGCATATTGTGGGTCGTACTTTAATTTAGTATTATTAAAAGGAACAGTTGAAGTGTCTAATGTTTAATGTCCAAATGCCTAAAGGCCAGACATTTTATTTGCCATTCATTAGATTTGTTCATAAATATTTTTTTTAATGGACCAGAACTACAATATTGGCTTTGTATTCTGGGCCAGAGCCATGGGCGAAGTCTGTGGAACAGCTAGTTGCGCATTCTGTGCTTCAAAGTGCTCTTTTTCCTTAACAGTGGCTGGATTTATTTGAATGGTTGACTTAATAAAGGAAAATCGGGTTCACTTCTTCATATTGTACATTGTTTGAGATGCATGACTGGTGCCTCCAACTGCAAGGTGATTTTCCTCCCTCAGTAGCCCTGAGCATCAGGTCTTCACAGCTCAGCGTAGGGTTACTGAGTAGAGGTTATGACATGGGGATCCAAGCAGTTTTAGTGCATGTACCTTTGAGCTCAGTGGAAAAATAGCTGAGAAGACAATAGCCTCTCTTTGATGTCTGCATGAGGAATGCTTGCTAAGTAGAACAGCCTGCTAAATGCCTCCAGGTCGAAGATGACTTTTAACAAAGGAGCCACTTGAAAATGGGATCCATCTCTTCCTCACTTTTGAGTTTCTTTGACAAGCAGATCTTAAGGCTAGATAATGATGATAAACCATGTGGACAAGGTCCGATCTCTTTATTGACCATTTTTCAAAACTATTTATTTGTCATGCTTATAATGGGAATCAGGGATTAGAGGCTTATAATGGGAATCTAATGGCTCTATTTCAGACATTTGGCTGGCACTGCTTTCTAGCTTGACTTTCAATGAGCACATCAGTAGAAAAGTTTGCATTTTTCTTTTTTTTTTTTGGATCATCCACCTTACAAGTAACCAGTAAGGAGTGCAAGGGTAAGAGCCACAGTGACCTGACAATGGGTGTAACAAAATATTCCCATAACCCTAGAAAACCATAGAATAACCAAGAGAGGTGCTTAAGGAATTAAGAGCTGAAGGGAAAGTGTAGAAAGTGCATAGTACTTTCACCAAGGATATTTTTAAGGCTGGTCTAAGGCCAGCGTTTGGCTTTTGTGGGTGTTCTTTGTTTGAACGTATATTAAACTAAATGGAGTTGAATTACAGAGCAATTTGTTTTATTCTCTTTTTAGAAACCTGGAGGAGAGAAAATGATTTTGTTTGTCCCAAGGGTAGCGCCTGTTCGCACGTCGAAAGGTGGTTTTAATCATGGTATCACCCACTAGCAATGGTGTGGTGGCCCAAGCAGAAAGTACGCAGCCATTTCCTAACATGTAATTATTTCCACTTCAAGTTTAATAGCCTTGGTTTTGTTGATTGCAAACTGGCTATTTGTAAGCAAACTGCACACTAATGACAAAAAGCAGTAGTGTCCAAAAGTTACTTTCTTGGTTAATTATATTCCATGGGATGAAATGGGTCTGCAAAATTTAGATTATTATTTAGATTATAATTTAAATTAGATAGATTTAAGCCATGTTTTTGGTTCAAAATATTCTTAAAGGATTAACATTATACCTTGGCGTAAAGGCAAAAGCTGTATTTGCAAACAATCAGTATACCTTGGAGGCTATGCAAGATTTTGGCAAATTACTGGCCACAGTATCTGGATAGCAAACACATTTTTTTAACATTTGAAACTTGTTTGCTGTCAAGTTATTGCGGTCAGGTTGCCAAAGTCTGGGTGCAGTCCAAATTATAAATATTCCGGAGATGCACCTAAAATCACGGCTTAAATCCAACATTTGTACGTCCTTGTGAGCCTTAGGATTGTTATTATTGAAGACAGTTGCCTTTTATCACTGTATGTAGGTTTCTAGTGCCACATTGCATACAACTGACAGACATTGTATTCATTATATCCATACTGAATACATAGTATGAGTTTTGTCCTTCACAATGTTATGCAGCTACAGGATTTTTATATAATCCAATTCTTTTTGTTGCTCAAAAGTCTTAGAGGGTTCATAAAAGTGAGACAGGAAAAGAGGAGCATGTCTTACTTTCCCTGTGAGGTTTGGCTCGGTAGGTGTTGCTGGCTAATGATGCTCTGCTCTGAGCGCCTTGCATCACTACAGATGCTGATTAACACAGATCAGGTGCTCAGACGGATTACGATCACATTGTGTAAACATTTTATTCACAATGTGTTTTGGGTATCTTGCTTTTCCTAGACTCGTTCCTAGACTCCTAATGGTGCTTAAAAAATGGGTAGATCCAGCCAAACAATTTGATTGGCCAAAGATGGTTTCCAACTGCACTGATAATTCCCATAAGGTATGCCTTATTGTTTGCTATGTCAATGCTTGTGATGACCAGGGAGCTAGTAGGTGATCATTCTCGTTCTTCTTCTTCTTCTTCTTCTTCTTCTTATATTATATTATATTATTATAGGTATGATGGTGATGCAACAGGCACAAGATACAGCTGAGGATCCCTTTTAATATGTTATTATTACTATATTAAAGAACAAGCTCGCTATGGTCAGAGCATACAGTAACAACCTAATGGGCTACTTTGTAGCAAATTAGTTGAAGTTTGGATCGTTTCTTGTGTTGTTTTTGTCTGGAAACTCAAATCAAGCAGGAGAGATACTGTAGGTAACTGTCCTTGTTCAGTGCAGAACATTGGAAGATTGATCTCCACGATCAGCCAAGAAGCACAACTGAGACATTTGGCCTGTCTGTTATTGAGTCATCAGCCATGAGTCATTATCTACAGTTATGATAAGCTACCTGAGACATAATGGATAAAGAAATCATAGATGTTTAGCATGGCAAGCTGGAGCTCCAGTGGAAGCCTTCCCCAGTCTCATTACCGAGGCTGGCTGTGAGCGTTCACTAAAGCTCCTCCGAGCTGTGAGCATATGGCTACCTTACTGCAGTAGATTGCATAAGCAGGTGTCAAAGCTGGAAGCAAAGGGAAGAGTGAAGGCTAGGGGAAAATATGATCAGTGTGTGCTTAGTCTTGGCTCAGGCCACACAGCTGTTTAAGAGATATGCTCACTGACTCCAAATGCCTTTTTCCTTTTCTTCTCCTTTTTCTTCTTTGAAATAAAAGCCACAAGATACGCGAACTGAAATCATCTGCCCCTCTCATTTTTATGTAAAGCCCCACTCCAGATTGTAAAAGATTGGTGAACACAATGCTGTGGGGATCTTTGTGCGTGTGGTGGCATATATGTCAGCGAGCATGTGTGTGTTTGTGCGTGTTTGTATGTGTGTGTGTGTATCAGAGGGAGAGAGAGAGAGAGAGAGAGAGAGAGCAACAGAGAGAGAAGATAGTTTGTTTATGTGTCTGTCATTACTGCAGACTACACCATTCCAAACGTTGTCCCCCAAGCAGGACAGTCTTTGGCAATGCAATCTGACAAGTCTGATGGGCTCTAAGCCTTGAAGTGAATCATTGTTTATGGTTGAGTTGGCAGGAGGAGACGTGGCTTGCCTGTTCCTCATCTGCATCACTTTTCACCCTAAACTACCAGTCACAAAATGTGTTGGTTATGGCGGTTTAATGGTAGTATAGTCATTAGTTCATAGTTAGTGTTGCTGTAACCGAGAAAGTGTGTCCTTGCTGGTCACAATATGCAATTCAGTGAACAAACAATTAAATATCTTTGTTTTTCAACTTTTTGTTGTAGCATTTTTTGTCACTATAGTACTTAATGGATGTTTTTTTCTACATTTTTCCACGCTCTCTTCCTGTTCTGATATGTATACCAAGTCTATCCATTCTATCACACAATTAAGCATCTCAGATTGAGCAAGGCACTGCAGTGAATAAGGCCCTTTCACAACTTCCGCATATTATGTCTGTGGCCCCCTTCCCCTGTACACCACGGAGGAGAAGACCCCCTGTGGAGGGGGTCTTCACTATTCAGAGTCTTCACTATTCATAATTTATCCTGATATTTCTCAAAAGATCTTAAAGCACCTTCTATTTTTTTCCCCCTTTCCTGTCCACCCACTCCATCTTTGCAAAAATTGTAACTGCATCCAACCCTCCTTGTCCCCTGTGTGCCTTGACCAAACATACCATCCTCACTAACAGGTCCCAGCAGAGCTATGAAATAATGGGGCCAAGCTGTGTGGTGCTTCTAACAAACTGTTGCCGATAGAAAAGAGAGAACTGAGGAAGAAGAGAGGGAGAGAGGTGAAGAAAGGGAGGGCAGACAAGCAGGCAGATGGTTCAAACAGTTCGACAGTTTTGTGAGCTACTGTTGGGAAAAAAGGCATTAATATTGGATGGGTGCAAGACATTTGTCTGCCCCCGGTACATGAAAAGAAACCTTACCCCTGCCCTGACCACAAAGGCTACAGATGATGAAAGCTGCGAGAAATCTGGAGAGTATTATACATTTGTTTCCTCTTGTCTGCTCCATGGTTAATTGTTGTCCTTGTACAGTTTTGGAATCTCATCTGTCTATTTGTTCTTTCAGCGATGATGTGTTCCCCTCCCAGAGTTTGGACAAGCAGGCTTTTTAGACGATAAGCGTGTCAAGTTTGTGGAGAGTTGGACACAAGAGATAAACAAAGCAAAGAAAACGTGGCTGTGCAGTTCCAAGTGATTCAGGTGCTGGACAGACTAAAGGGGTTTTTAAATGTCCGCCACTCATAAATAGTGGAGTGTAGCACCTATGAAGCTGTTGGTGTGTGTAACCCTAGTCTGCATCACCTCTGAGCTGACGGCATCTGGTGCACTGAGAGGTTCAGTGTCACGGGCAGGTCACAATGACAGCTTAACGTGCAATACATGGCAATACACTGAATGTCGTTATTACAGAGGGAACCTGACGTGACATAAGAAGCCCATTTCATCCTACTATATCAGCTCTATGTGATACTAAGTGGTTTTAAAGGGGCATTCAATAATGTATGACCTTTATCAATCTTCATTAGGGACCAGTAGGAATTGTAATTGTGACAAGTAAGCTAGCTAATTAGAGCTAAGATCCAAGAGAAATGTCAAGTGAGGAGATAATATATCATGATGCAAAATACTGATCTAATAACTGCTTTGTCATTTGCTTTTCTGCCATGAGAACGAGCCATCTTAGCCTACCTACCTTAAATGTCTCGCAACGCCAGGCTCGTAACACCAGCCTCCATTGTTGAGCAGTTGAAAATGTGAGTAGCTTAGGGGGAGAGATTGAGGATGCCTTGAAATTCCAGTGGTCAGGAGGTTTTGTTCCTTAACAGAGTACAGACCAGAGTAAAGTAATCAAAATAATCTGATTAACTCCCTGCAGATATATTATGTCTATTTTGTGCTATGTTGCAGTAAAAGTCTTACTTCTTGCCCCTTGTTTAGTTTGTAGGTAGAACCAAATCAGTGCAACATGAGAATGAAACATGTCATGTAGTTGACATTACTTCTTTAACTTCTAAGATACAAATGAATCACACAGATAGATAGATGGTGACTGTGATCATGGCACCCTTTTTTAGTTGGGCTTCAATATGTATGCATTTGTGTTTTTGTGGGTCAAGCTGCAAAAGCCTCGGGCATATTTCCAAATGTGAGTTCCAGGTGCATTAATATCCACCAGCTGTTTCGGAAGACTTACTGACCTGTACTCTATAACTGCACCTGGACACGGACAATAACCTTTCAACCGTGTAATTACATACTTACAAGTCGTTGTGCGTGCACCGCTATAAATGTGTAGCATTTGTGTACAACGGAGATGAATTCTTCCACACTACTTGTTACCATCAATAGTATGCATCTGCACACAGCAACCACTTTTTTCCAGCTGAAAGTTGATGCATTTGGGTTATAGTGAAAGACATCAGTCATTTTTAAAACCATGAAAGTGCGGATATGACTAGTTTTGTGTTTCTGTATAGATTCACAGATTGTTGCTCATTTTTGTTTCATTTTGATAATTTGATGTAATTGTGCCTACTCTGTACTCTCCCTCCATTCCCTCACTTTGGGCCAAACTGGATTGCTGCATCTTTTACAAGGGTGTTCTGATACCAACATAAGCACAGCAAAAACTTCTGTTTTTTTCCTATTACTGTTATATTGTAGAATCATACACAATCTATAACTTTGTTTATACCAGAAAGTAATCCAATAAGGAGAGGATGTGAAAACGTCTCAGTCTCCTTATCGTCTCTGATCTGGGGCCAGCGGTAGCTAGCGGCGTCTGATCAAAGGCAATGGATGGATGAGGTAATGCATGCTCATCAGCCTATGTCAACTATGTGCTTGATGGCGATTGCCCTACCTCTGTCCTTCTGAGCGTCATTCAGAAGCTCACGTTTGACGTCCCGCTAGCGATGTCGTGCCAAGGCCGGATTTCACGGTCTGCTGAGGACTTGTAATATCGCCCACTATTAGGTGATCAGCTGAGGCCGCCGTCTGCCAGATATTTTCCTTTGGTGATTACGGTTCCCAGAGGGTGTGGGCCATGCACTGGGAGGGATACTCTGCATAGTAGACCTCAGGGTCACGTAGTCCAGGGAAATTCCAGAGTTGCCGCTCTGCTGTTTTAGATCCCAAAGCTTGAGTTTATCAGAATTGAAATCTGCACACTTGAGAACAAAAACATTGTGCCGTGCTCATTTCTAGCACTCCTGCATTGATTTCTAGATCTAAAAACAAAGCAAAGCAGCCCCTTGGATGTATTTGCATTCTCTGGGATTGGTGTGCCTCTGGTGTGTGAAATATAGACAGATCGGAGATTCAACGATGATTCAAGACTCAGTTTTCTTCTCTTTTTTATTCATCGGACTCTTATCCTTTTCATTTTGCTTCTTTTTCAGTTTCAAATGGTTGCTGTTACAGTAAGAGTTTAACATGTTAACACGTGTTGGTTGGAGGTGCAGTGTATTCACACACACACACGCACATTCATAGAGTGATTGCACTGTAGCCTAGACAGCTGATTTATCCCAGTGTGTCTCTGCCAGCTCAGACCGGAGCCAGCATGGTGCTGCAGATCATTCCTGGAATACTGAGGAGGAACCTCAACACATGCCAGAGAGATGTGCAATACAATCCAGACAATAACATCAACAAAAGCATGGAGATGCAGACGGAGAGACAGAGAAGGGAAAAGAAGGGAAGGGGAACGGTGAGGGAGAAGTTGATTAGGGACTAAGTGTGTGACTGAGTGAATGAGAGAGAGAGAGAGAGAGAAGGCAGAGTTACATGTAGGCAGGAAGACTCAGCGAGATGAAGAGGAGGAGACAGACTGTTGGAAAGACAGAAGTCTCGCCATCCTGAAAGCTTTATACTGAGAAGAACTGTCTCCATATCTGGCTGTGACTGGATCCACTCATCCTAAACTATAAAAAAAAAAGGAAATATGCAGAGCCGCTGGGTGAAAACAGTAAATCTGCATGATTGAGACCTTCTGGTTGTCAGCTTTTGTTCATTTTACAGAAGGTGCATGGACTCAAGTGACCTTCTGATTGTAGTATTAATGACTCAAACACAGTAGGGGAGCGGAGGTTTACTGAGTATCCATGCATGTGTACAGTTCATCCATAGTATATATTTATGTTTATGTGCCCTGGTTTTGGTTGTCCAACGCCCTGCCTGGTCACGTATGATGGGAGCACGGGGCGGTGAATGCGTTCCACAGGGCTAAGCTTGTACAGATGTCGCCTCCTGTAATTTAATGTAATCTGCGTGGATGTGTTTCCTCTTCAGGGGCCACCCTCATTGCTGGACCTCCTTCCCCTAACGTACACTTCGCACAGCACTTAAGTTATTTCCCTATTCATTCATCCTCTTTGTTACTTAGTCCCAGGTGGGTTCGGAAAATAGTCGTACCCAACCCCCCTCGGAGGCAGACGCAGGTCAGCTGAGGTACCCCTGTGGTTGCATGGGTATAGTTAACATTCTCCACATCAGTGGCAAAGAGCAGTTCCTGGTTTACAAATTCCTTGGGAGACGATCATGCAAAAAGGGCCCTTGGCCGGTGGAGGTGGTGGGAGCGGGGATCTAATTTCCTTTTCCAAAAGCTCATGAAAAACAGACGGCCTCAGATATTTCACATAAGTACAGACTTTGGTTATTTATCTTCCCATTCCTCCAGTGGTTCAGAGGGACGCGGCTGTGAAACAGGACTTACTGTCCCTAATGGCTGGGCGAGGGGACAGTACAATAGCTCTTTTTGAAAGGCTTACAGACGCCCTCGTTGCCTTATGTGCATACACACACACACACACACACACACAGACACACACAGAGACACCACTAAGCCCTGACAGAATCTTCCCCACACCTCCTTAGCTGGGAGGCCTGTGTTTGAGTGTTTGTGTGTCAGTGAGTCAGTGGTCTCAGATGGAGAGGAAACCCAGCAGGATGGTCTGATGACAAGGCCCTGATTCATTCCTTAAGGATGGAAATGTATTTAATGTTAAGAGACTGCTGCCGCTAGTACCGTGTAATATCATCTGCATTGTTTTCTTGTCACATTTCATTTTCACCAAGCTGGCACCCAGACGCCATCTGAGCAAGCGAGACAGGATAGACTTACTTCCTAGAAATAAACATTTGGTTTTTATTTGTAATCAGAGGTGGACAGAACAAAAACTCAAACACAAATAACACCTTTAAGCTGTTCCTCTTGCATATGACCCGATATGACCCTTTGATGTAGATGGACATTTTGTTATTTTATTCAATTGCTCTATGACACAGAACAACAGCTCTCAGCTACCCAGCAACACTGTGGTTTCTGCAGAGAGGCTGTGTGAGTGCATCCCCCTGTAGCCTGAGAGGCTTGATGACAGTGGCTACTGCTGACAGGCTCTTTTTCTCCTTCTCTTCTTCCAGGGTGACATCCAGCAGCTGCTGATCGTGGCAGACTCCAGGGCGGCCTACGACTACTGTGAACACTACAGTCCTGACTGTGAAACCCCTAACCACCATGATACTCCCCAGGCTCAGGAACCTGAGTATGAGGTCAGTATCCGGAGTAGGCGAGGCGAGAGGGATGGGTGAAGAGATATTGGCAGGGGTGGGGGGTAGTTGTAGGGAGGGAGGGAAAGGAGGAAGTGTCGTGGAGTGAGGGAAGGAGGGAGTCGTAGTTGTAGGGAGGAAGGAGATGGAGAGAAGGAGGAGGGGAAGGACGGGAAGGAGGAAGGGATGGAAAAACAGTGGGAGGCAGGGAGGTAGAGTGAAGGTTTGAGATGTAGTAAGGATGATAACAGCCATTTGAAAAGATGCCTAGGTGTCGTTAGTAAGAAGTTGGGAGGCAAAAGACGGAGGGAGAGAATAAACGATAGAGGAAAAGACAATAGAGAGAGCAAAGTAAAGAAATGAACCAAGATGAATGCCTAGGAAAGACAGAGGGAGAAGTTGAAATGAAAAGGATGGGAGGGGGAAACGTTAGACTTTGGTGAGGAGATGTTATGTGAGATAGCCCAGTTAAATGCACCACTACCTTCTTAGTCCTTTTTAAATTGGCCTCTCAATGAAAGCAATAGTCTGTGACAGCTACAGTAGTCGTAGTAATACTAGGTAGGTCATACTGTTTTGTGTTTTACAGACCACCTGTGTAATAAGCACAAAGATATTCTCTGCAAATGTAGTACGCCTAAAACATTTGCTCCAAACATTTCCTCCCGTCTTAAGTGTTTTGACAGAGGTGGGATTGAGTCTCTCCATGTTGACCTTAACCCATTTTTTAATCCATTGTGTGTTCTATTGATAGAGACACACTCACATATCAAAAGCAATCCTGGAGGTTGAACTCATCTGCTGAAATTGAAATTTATTACCACTGGCTCCAGTGGATCACTCGCTTCTTTAGCCCAATCTCTTAATTGAAATACAATGCTTTGTGTCTTTTCGTTTTTTTTTTTGTTATTTTGCTAGTTCAATTCTTTCAGCCGGCTGACATTTTCCTTCAGTATTTCACTAAATAACTGATGAGCTCACTGGAAACTTTTCCTTTTTCCCTGCCACGAAGTCTGAGCCCACTTTGGAGTGGCCCCGTGATTTATATCACTAACGAGTTCTGCAGGCTCTGCCCAGACTCCCAGGGAAATTTAAGCTTTTCCTTCCCCAGCTATACTCCCAGTACCTGGAAAAGTAGACTTTAGATCCCTGGGTCACGAAAAATCAGGAGAGTCGACGTGATTCTGTGTTTGAAAATATTGGCTGTACAGTGGTGGATGCCGGTCCCGGAAAATGTTGCTTCATCACCGAGTAGCTCTCGAGTGCCAAGACAAGGAGCTTGTCAGTTCTAAATAGACAACAGGGAGCAGTTGGTGTTTTCAGTTGCAGGAACATTGTAAATCTAGTTTTTCGTATCGTCCGTTTCTGGACAGTTATTGGAGGAATGTTCTTCTTTCATTCCAGGTAAATATCCCTGAGAATTTACGATAACGAAACCGTAACAAACCTCGGGAAACTTTAGTAGGCTACGTACACAAACAATGTAGGAAGGGCCACGGGGATGTCCGTAGAGCGTGACCTCAGCCTGTGAAGATGACCCCTGACCTGTAACCCATGACCGCGTGCAGTCCACAGCCACATGTTGGAGTTGGGTGGAAAGAGGAAGAGGGAGTGAGGATGGGGGGTTGTGAGTGTGTGTGTGTGTGTGTGTGTGTGTGTGTGTATGTTTTAGGGGGGGCTCTTTTTATGAGCACACTTCAATATTTATGCCTTTCATCCAAGCCTGTGGTGACGGCCTTCAGCTTAGCCAAGCACTTCAGCCCCAGAAATCTCTATAAATCTTCCTCTTTCCTTCTCTTTCTCTCTCTGCCTGCTTGTCTTTCCCCCTTTCCCTTATCTCTCTCTCTCTCCCTCTCTCTCTCCCTCTCTGTCTTTGTCTCAGTCAATCTGTCAGTCTGGTCGGTCTTGCCAGAGCTTCTCTCTGCTGTGACCTCTCTCCCTCCGGGCCAGTGAACGGACGCCAGGCCAGCAGGCCAGCAGGCCAGCAGGCCAGCAGGCCATGGGTCTTTTATTATTTTTATGAGTTTAGCAGTTATCCTGAGACTAATATTTATTCCCGCACTGATAGAGCAAGGCGTATCGGGGGCCGGTCTGTTAACTTAATCTGCCTCGCCTTTGTTTTGACTGGTCCTACTCCTGCTGAAGATTGTGTTAAGAGAGCTTGACGGCCAAAACATAACGTGGGTGCTTGACGAGGGGCCAAAAATTAACTAGACATCATTTAAAGATGTAACATGGAGGCATTAGCCATTTAGGTTTCATGTCATCACGGTGTTTATTAATATGACCTGTCAAATGTAATTAAACTACATCAAAATACACAAAATATCTTATCTTTTAGGGGAATATATGAGCTAGTACAGTACAGTACAAATCCCCTTCATTCATTCTCGTGCTAACTGGTGTTGTAAGGTTATTCAAGTAAGAAGAGGGTGAATAAAAGAGTGAACTGTTCTCTTAAAAGACTGTTAGAAGGCTTCACCATTTCCTTTAAAACAACAATTTTACCCCCTACTATAAGTTACCCATGAGTATTCACATGCAGTGAGTACAGGTTTCTGTTTCAAGGGGCCCATTAGTGAAAGCCGGGGGGCCATCGTTGGCATACTGCTGAACCAGTAGAGGAAGATGAGTTTTCATTGGCACCACATTAACCCTCTAACATCCTGTTGGAAGCAAACAACAATCTTTATTGCTGTTTGCTTTAAGCATGAACCGTTTCACAGGTTATGTGAAACAACAGGGAGGGGGGGTTTCGGAGGACTGCTCCTTTCATCCATATGAAAAATGGTCCAGTTTTCCATCATGGATGTGATATTTTTCTCATAATGTAATTCTTCAAACTATTTTTATGATCATGTATTTGATTTCTAAAAAGGTTTTGAGAATGGGATTTTTTTTGACAGCTCTTACATGCCATGTAAATAACGTAGGGTGTCTCTCAGACATTGTACTACTTTATTTACATGATTGTCCTGACTGACTGGTTGTTCCCCCTCTGTCCTTCTTCCCCGTGCAGTACACTAACTATGATTATGGTGAGTCATATGACTACACTGAAGGAGAGGTAGCCACTGACGCTCCCCCAACTGAAGGAGCCAAGACTGAGGTAACCCTTACTAATGCTGTTATCAGAGGTGCTTCTGTTGTCAATGAACTTCTTCAGTATCTTGCCTTTCTCTAACAGGGTGTTCACACAGCGAGTGACTTGGTTGATGTAGTGTTCCTATGCAGCTATGAAGTTTTCAACAGACACAATATTTCTTTTTTGAGGCTCTGGTGTTGCCTGTCATAACATTAGCTTGTTTTAACACAGTAACTATGTTTTTCTATTTAATTAGGTAACATTCATCGGGGGGGAAACCTCAATAAAACTGGATGCAACCATTTTCCAACATCGTTGTTGAGATTTTCATTCCTGTTGTCTTTCAAATAAAAGTAGTAGAGAACTGGGAAGCTTGGAAAATTGGCTGTGGAAAATATTTCATCCATTTTGCACTTCCCAGGCAATTATTGTTCATAGAAAGAAATAGGTATGGAAAATATTTGATTGGCTGATATCTGATTGGTCATTGACGGCCAATGATTGCGAAAACCTCACCTGTGGCCAACATTTCTCTGCCGACAAGCTTGTTTAGCATCCACAGTGACCACAGTTTCCCTGGTCACTCAGCTCTATAAACAATGAATGGACTTCTGGTGACTTGTTGCTCGCTGTGTGAATGCACCCTTAGGCTGTCTGGTGTGTTTTCTCGCCCTCTTTATCTTCCATCTTCCTATTAGGTAGACCTTCTCACTTTCAGCCTTCCAGTCTCTCTCTCTCTCCCTCTCTCTCTCTTTCTCCCATTTCCTCCCTCCCTTTTCTCTCCCATTCTGTCTTTGATGCCATGATTGTCTTTGGACCCTTACCTTGTCATGTTGGCGTGGTGCTGTGAAAGGATGCAGTGTAGACAAAATAAACACCATCAAACATAATTTACCCTTGTCACAATTGTAATCATTTGTAATTGTAATCATTCACCCACATTTTCAGACAAATGTGGGTGCAGAGTACTACACCGGTGAGTATGACTACAGCACAGTGGACGGCAGCCAGCCTGAAACCCCCACCGAGACTACGGGAACAGGCGAGGTAACATTTAAAGTCTTCATTTTCGTCTATGTCGACTGATGTCAAAGGAAGGGTATAATATGAAATGACAAAGTGAGCCGTATTTGATTTACTGAGGCACAGAGAAATTAAGGATTGATATTCAGTTCAACCTTTTCAAACTCAAAACTTTAAAACATCATCAACAACAAAAACATTTCCTTTAATCCTTTACCATCTTCCTTGGAGATTGAAACCCAGAGTGGCCTCACTGGGGTCAGCCTGCTTATTCAACTCCTTGATTTTCATGAGAAACCGATCCCATCAGTAGGATCTGGATAAAGACCCAAGTAGGAAAACTTGGTCATTTAATGAACCGTAACCAATGGAAAATCAGCAGACGGACGCATCCTCTCGTTTTCTCCTATATCCCGAATTTGGCAGATCCTGTCTTAATTTGTGCTAAACCATCACATAAAACAGTACATAATGAGGAACATTCGGGGGTTAAACTAAAACAATACGGCTGTGTGCTCCGGCAGCCAAACGTCTGCTGTTTGCGATGTACCTTGAGGTGGATAACACAGCTTGAGACGGCTTGAGACATTACATTCATTAGAAGAGACAAGCCGGAGCGCTAACCGGGGTAAACAGGTCCAGTCCCATTGGGGAACACTTGTCTGATTACTCAGGATCTTTGATCCGCTGGACATACTGAAGCCCTGACCCTGGCAGTATCAGTGCCATGCTGTACCCAACGAGCCACATGTACATTATTTATTTAGATGGCAATTTGCTGTTGCCCCGATATACTTTATGGCCTCACCTGGGAATAACTGTGGATTGTGGTTCCTTGGGTCCAGAGTGGTGGAATGAACTTGTATTGGTATATAAGAGATGTAGCACTTCATACGTTACATCACAAATTCTTTTGAGGGTGGGTGGCAGTAGCCTAGAGTTTAGAGAAGTGGGATTGCGGAAAGTTGGAAGGTCGAAGCTGTTATTTTACTCATTACTTGTTTAGAACATGGAAGTGCTCTTGCTGAATGTTTCTGCTTCTCTAAATACATACATACTTCTGCCTGAGAAGTCTTGAACCAAGACCCCAAGAAGTGAAAAACATTTCGGTCAGTTGCTGAGCCCAACGGGAACAAATTGTGATACAAATTCAGCTGATGATACAGCAAGTAACGCTTAAAAGAATTGCACGAAAATCCCAAATCTTTTCTCTCCGTTCTCCCTCAACACACCGTTGAGTTCTGATATCTAATGCTGCATTTTGGGTGTAGCATCTCTTAAACAAGCTAACCGAGGGCTCAAGTAAAAAAAAAAAATACACAAAAAAAAACCAGTTACACATCCAACCTTCAACTCATGAACTAACGCTCATATTTCTTTTTCCACTGAAATGAGATCTGGTTTCCATTTCATGGGGTCTTTAACGGCACAGTAACCTGAAATATGTTTATCTGTAAACATGTGTTTCTAACTTGTTAGAAGATTACTTGTTTGAATTACCTCACCAGCCATCCCATATTTTTCTGATCCTATTTCCTTATTTTGATACACTCTTATAAAATATGTATTTTTTCAAAACATTCATGTGTCTAGTTTGGGACGTCACGCATTTGTGCCACTTTTACTGAAGATAAGACGATAAGATGCTAACATATGTTCATATTAACATATGTTGTGTTGAAAAGTAACACCATTGTCCCAAACTAGACATGTGGATGTACTGAAATGAGTTTTTAAGAGTGCACAACTAGGTTGAAAATTCCTACGGGAAATTTCACTTTGTTGGTTTCCGATAATTTTGACATAGTTAAGCATCAAAGTGCTAATGCTTTAACTGTGACTCATGTTACAAAATCATGTGAAAGTTATTCACATGGCTTCCTCCCACTAACCAAACTTCCATGTTCCCTTCCATCTCGACAACTCGTCCCCCCTCCTTGCGATGCTTGGATCGATCCCAGAACTACGAAGAGGAAATAGTCGATGATTACATCACCGGCGTGGAACAGGTTGGGGCGGACCCCACTGTTGCCGTGGAAACCGCTGCCCCCGTCGACACCAAAGAGAAGGTGGATCCCGGCACCGACGTGTATGAGTTTAAGGAATATGACCTGAAGAATTATGACACCAAAGAGTTTGACAAGAAGCAGTACGAGTACGGCGATTACGGCGATTATGGCACCGCTGATGCCAAACCGACAGAGTCGGTGTACGAGGAGTTTGGGCCCGGCGTTCCCGCAGAGATTGACATCAGAGAGAGCAATGTAAGTCAGGGTTTGCTTCAGGAATGTGGCAAGATGGTGAAGATGGTGGTGGCAATGGTTTGATGGGGTGATTGTGGTGCCATTTTGTTTGTTGATTCTAACAGTATCAGGTTATACCTTGGAGCATTCTGCACAAGCACACACACACACACACACACCTTATCCGTCCATCTCATTCTCCCACACATAAACAGACGCTGACCCAGCTGTCAGCTCAGACACGCCCTCTCTGACCCCCTTGACCTCTGCTGTTTATCAAAGACATTCTCCTCCCTAGTCATCCTACCGATGATCCCAGAACAAACTATGACTTAGCAAATGTTCATCTCCTCAAATGCATCTAGATCAGTATCTGAACCCACACAGAAATATCTGGTGAGTCATCCTTCTCCGTTGTGGCTAGTTTCAAGCCCCCTTCCTCCCCTCAGGCTCCAGAGTCTCATAGGCAGGAAGTGACATGATCCCTGTCTGGATGTGGGCTCGAGATCTGTCTGCCTTGGGTTCATCTCCAGCATTATGTTAGTGCGCTTCACTCTTCACTCATAGGACTCTGAGGTCCGTTCTGTGACGGCGTTCTCAAAAAGAGTTTCTACTCCAGTATAATCTAGTTGGTTTTTAAACACACTGCTGTAGGTGGTTTGTGAATTCTTCTCATGTGAAGTCATTGTATGCATAGTGTCAGGTAACGACCCCTGCATTTCTGCACAGTTAGGGTCTTTTTTTTCAGTCACTGGCTTTCAGTAAGCTTAATAAATAGGAGTCTGACCAAAGTCTAAATTATAGCTTTTTACAAAATGATTCTTGAGGTTGATTTTTCCACCGGGCAGGAAAAAAACCCTTCAGGCTTTTCGCCTGAAAAATGGCTTAAATCCTTTTAAGCATGCACAGCTCTAGTCAGCATTCTCCTGAGCTTTTCTTAGTAGTTTTGTGGGCATATTAAGTAACCTCTATAAAAGAGAAGACACCCATCTGGGCAGGGCATCCGCTGCTTATTGGTCTCACTTTTTTTTCCCATGTTCCCAGATTCTACCCATTGGTGCTCCACCTTCAAAGGAGAAAGCCTGAATCATCACTGTGTAAACACTGACCTGGTCTGTGTTGTGTCTGTAGGTGGATGGAGGTTACCCGGGAGAGAAAGGGGAGAAGGGTGAACCTGCTGTCATTGAGCCAGTAAGTGATGAATTACATTGTGGATCTATCTATCTATCTATCTATCTATCTATCTATCTATCTATCTGTCTATCTGTCTGTCTGTCTATCTATCTATCTATCTATCTGTCTATCTGTCTGTCTGTCTGTCTGTCTGTCTATCTTTATCTGGTTGTGATTTGCTCATTTATGTCTATTTCTCAATTTTAATCAGCATTGCTCGACTGCAATAAAACTGCCAGCACATCAAACCACAGTCACCCACAGTGCAAGTGAATGTTAAGCCGTGTTTATTTTATCTGAAGCCCTTAGAAACATCAGTCTCTCTCTTCCCCCCTGGCGAGAGGAAAAGACCATGGGCTGTGGCACATAAACGACTAGTTTCTATACAAAATGTCTCAGATCACAAGTTCTTAAGAGGGCCGTTCTATACAGTTTACCACTAAAGACTAAACATTGACCAAAATAGCAGCTGCAGTTAACTTCTCCCTCCCATACTATCTCTACAGCTTCCTGTCGAAAACTTTGACCACACACACATTATAGAAAACCAGTTAGCTAAAGTATTGTAAACGTTAGCTTGTAGTAAGTACACTCCTCAACGTCAATCCCAAACTCTCCACGCTTTGGAGTCGCAAAGATTTTTCCATCCTCCAGTGCCTGTGGATTTACAGCCTGCCCTAAATGCTACTGTATCCACTTTTTCCTTTTTCAGGGGATGCTTATAGAAGGACCCCAAGGAGCCCCCGGCCAAGCAGTGAGTATCACGTTCTCCCACACTCTTGCCTGCCTTCCACAGATGGAGAACAGCTAAAGGGGGAAAAATGTCTTTATGGAAAAGAGCGTCAATGCTGATTGTCGGTGAAGTTTGAGCTGGGAGAGACAGTTAGAAGTGTGTGTGTGTGCATATGTGAGAGAAAATGTGTATGTGTGTGTCTGTTTCTGTGTGTGTGTGTGCGTTTGAGTCTGCCGCTGATGTCTTTGTTGATCTGTGTGTGTGAACTTGATAGATTGAATGTGGTGGGAAAAGCTGGTTAGCAGTAGTTTATGATATTAGAGGCTAAGTGCATGTGTGTCTGTGTGTGGTTTCAGGGTCTCCCTGGTACCCCAGGCTTGCAGGGTGCCCCAGGTCCCACAGGAGATCCTGGTGAGAGGGTAAGTGAGAGCTGGCCTCGTTTCAGAGCCAATTCCAGATGTTTTTGAAAAGCACTCTCACCCACTCAATACTCATCATGAATGTTATTTAATGCTAGTTTCATTACACCGCTAACAGCCAGTTGTACTTTTCATCATAGCTAAAAGGGGAAAAAAGCACAATTGCACCAATTTAGAATATGGTCCAAATTGATTGTGTAGCAATGAAAAACCCTTGGAGTAATAGTTCTCAGATTTTTGCGGGCCATAATTGATACAAAATGTACTGAAATACCAACTTTATACTCATAACTAGCCATCCATCATGCTTTAGGAATTGGGGGAGTCAGCATATAGAGAAACAGTGCTTCTGTTATTATCCTGCTGTCTTCCCCTTTATTGGAAAGCTGTGTAGTACAGCCTCAATGCCATGGAGTGAATAATACAATTGGACGCAGCTTGCTACTGCAGCGGTAGGGGAGGATTAGCAACGAGCATTGCAGGGAAACTAGAGATGCCCATAAACTGTCAATATCCCAACAGAGAGAAGTTCAGAGAGACAGTTGTGTTGGTATCTCACGGGGTGTGCTAGTTTGCTGTAAAATATGTCAACGCCTGAACTTTCTCAAACCTCCTTTCCCAGGACTGTGGGATTCCACTCATTTACTTGATTGATTGGATGACACGGAGTAAGTGCTCATCCCCTCTCGAAAGCTGGATCTCAGCTTGTTTTTCCCAAATGTGGTGGACG